>MNCL01000381.1:0-39423 GCA_001932985.1 Proctacanthus coquilletti
CCCAGGCCTGGCATGGGTTTTCGCTTATAACTTTTCTGGAAAATAATTTTTATTTAGTTTGTAGGCTTTATATAATTACCTACGATTAGTTACTGTATTTAAGGTAGCCACCAAATTTTTTCCCATGACGGGAAAATTTAAACCGAGGCTGAAGCCTCAGCTTCCCGCGTCGTGCGCGCGTTTACCTATGCCTGGCATGAGTTTTCGCTTATAACTTTTCTGGAAAATAATTTTTATTTAGTTTCTAGGCTTTATATAATTACCTACTATTAGTTACTGTATTTAAGGTAGCCACCAAATTTTTTCCCATCACGGGAAAATTTAAACCGAGGCTGAAGCCTCAACTTCCCGCATCGTGCGCGCGTTTACCTATGCCTGGCATGGGTTTTCGCTTATAACTTTTCTAGAAAATAATTTTTATTTAGTTTGCTGGCTTTATATAATTATCTACTATTACTTACTTTATTTAAGGTAGCCACCAAATTTTTCCCCACCACGGGAAAATTTAAATCGAGGCTGAAGCCTCAGATTCTCACCTCGTGCGCGCTGTGGCCCATTCTGGCAGTGGGTTTTGGCTCATACTTCGGACAGTCCTACCAGCGAAATCAGGATCGAAAAGGCGATTTGAACTTGGGAAAACGTCCGTTCTAAGTAAAAAGCTCGAGCCTATTAGGCCACATAAATTTTCCCGGGCCAGAAAAATATGCAAAATTTATTTTAAGTAAAGCAGGGGTTATCTCACAGTCATATAAAGGCCTCAGACCAAATAGAATAACCCTGTCAGCGAAATCAGAAGTGAAAAGCTAAAACTGAATCCTCCTAGGTAATGAATATTTTCGGCACTAAATGAACCTATAAAATCGGGAAATTATTTCACTTAAAAATAAAACTAGGTGCTTAAATCGAATTAAGACTCATGGAGTGATATCAGCAGCAATCAAGGTAAATAAACGTTGTGTGAGTCGTGTCGGTAAATTGAGTCTTATCTTCGATACGAGGATTCAAATGCTTCAATATTTAAATTCTTCAGAAGCGGTTACCTGGAGGAGGGAACTTCCTTCCTGTGGGATGAGTTGAACGTGTTGCGGGATGAAGCCGTTAGGAGCGCTGGCAGCAGGTGTTGAATAAACCAAACTTACTCTTCATACCGTTCTGGTGTTTCTTTAAGAATATCCGAAGTTCGCCTTTTTCATCCTTGCAGGACTTGGATTTTAGTTTGATCCTTTAGAAGACCCAGGATAGTACAATAAAACACGCGAATTTCTCGAACTGTCATTTGCGCCGTTGCTCTCTTGTACGGTGCCATCTTCGCGTCGCTAAAAGCACTGTACGTGTTGGGTTTAGGTCTCGAAATAAGGACCCGTTCTTTTTCCAAGGGTGAGGGAAGCAAAATAATAGTAGAAAATATCAGAATTTGATTTGCGGATTTAGCATAAAAATTCTGTATGCATGTTTTATTTATTAAATATTTTTAACATTTTTTTCAGAAAGCGGCCACGATCGTTTTAAGATCTATGACGACAAAAAAAACATTTCACTGCAGTTAGTTTTTTTTAAATATTTTAATTGATATCTTTTAAATTTCTATTATTATTTTTTTTTAAATATTATTATAACTATTTGAAAAGCCCAAAAAGAAAACAAAAATACAAATTACATTTTATTTTATGTTATTAATTTTATTTTAAATTTTTATTTCATCCCGAATTTTTTTTCCTCTTCAGTTCTAATGGAATGATTTGATTTTAATTTATTTTTTAAAATTATATAATCTAAATACGTTTTAGTTTCTTTTGTTTATTTGTTCTTCTTTTTTTTTTATATAATACACTATAGTTAAAAAATCTACTGGCTAGACTTAATAAATAACAAATAAATTAAAAATAAATAACAATAATGCTAAAGACTTTACCCAAATTAAAAATAAATTTTGTTAGTATCGTAAAATTGTTCAATCGTGATTAAGAAATAAAAACAAAAATAAATATAAACCGAATAATTATATATAATAAAGAACTTACATAAATATTTAAGTTAAGTTAAGGAATGAGGAAGAATTAAAATCACACATAAATTTTTATTTTTAATTGTTTTATTTTTCTTTAAATATTTTCAACATTTGTCCATAATTCGTTTGTGTTGTTTTTACAAATCGACAGAACTGCTAATTTTTTACGATTAACTATGTAAAAAAATAAATATTATGCGCCTTTGCCCGTACTTAATTTAATTTTTTATTTGCTTCTGTTGCTTTTCATTTTTACTATTTGAACTAAACTGTGCTTGTGGATTTTGAGTATAAAATAAGATTATTGTTATTATTATTTTTTTTAATAAAAAAAAGTAATAAAAAAAAATAATAATAATAAAAAAAATAATAATAATAAAAAAAAAAATAATAATAATAATAATAAATAATAATAATAAATAAAACGGGGAATTAGTGAAAGTAGATAAAAAAAAGCCGGAGTATATGATGGAATTGTGGTTTTAAGTACTATAATTACAAAATTTCATAGCCAATGTATTTTTGAGCTTCATAAATTTCGAAGAAAAGAAAAAAAATGTTTTTTTTTTTTCTTCTAAGGTAGCTTTTTAAATCCTTTAGCGTAGAAATAAGTTAGCAATTAGGATTATACTTTTTTTTCGGGTATAACTTCATGCAGTTCAACAAATTTTAATATATATATTTTTTTGTTTTGTTTTTGTCTTTTTTTTCTGTTTTTAGATAGTATTATTTAATATACAGTATATATTGGATTTAGTCTAGTATCACATAACAAACAGACATTCTGGATAGGGCGCACTGAGAAAGATCTGGATGCCCATTTCAGATTTTTTGTGGCTCTATTTTTAATGCCAAATTGTTTTGTGTGTATGTTTTTTTTTTGTCTTTATCCATTTTATGTAGGAGGCGCTTATTATTTTTGATTTTGCTATTATTATTATTTTCTGTTTTTTTTTTCAAAAGTCTCGTAAGTACGCCTGGCCACTTTATTGTCTCTTATATCCTAAACTGTGGATGACTGACCACACTCTTTTTAAAAAATATATTTATATATATATATATATATTTGTTTTCTTTTTGCTTTATATTATTAACTTTGATTTGTACAACGAACAATTGTGTGGATGTTTTTGCGTTTTTGTTTTATATAAAAAATAATAATAATAATAAAAAAAATAAGTCGTTAAGAAAAACAACAACAAAATATCCTGAAGTATTTAAGGCCTTAAACTTATTTTAGTTAGCAAAATTTATCTTAAAGATTTAAGTGGTGTAGAGAGAAAAAAATCTGTTTTTTTTTATTATTTTTTGCTGGCGTTAAATTTTTTTGTTTTTGCTTTTTAAGTAACTTATTCGTCTTTTTTTTTTTCTTTTTTGTGTTAAATTTTACAATTTTTTTGTTTTGTTTTGTTTTCATTTTTAAAATTATTTTTATATTTAATCTTTTTCCTTGGTGCTATTCTGCTCCTCCTGTTGGAGCATTTGGCTTTCATCAGATAGTAGTTTTTTACGTGGATAATTCCACGGTTGTATTTCGGCTGTACCATAAATTTGGAACATAATATACGTAGAAATAGAAATCACAGATGCAACAACGAATGCATGTTGCCATTGAGTAATTGAATTCTGTTAAAATAATGTAAAAGAAAAATATTAAAAAAAAAATAATAACAAAATATGATATTTAAAATTGTAAAAAGAAAAAGAAAAATCATTTTTTTATTTTTATTTTTTATAATAAAATTATATTTTACCTCATTTGTAACAATAAAACCAGTTACGACAGGATTCAAAAATGATGCCGTCATATGTATAGTCTGAGCAAAAGCTAAAACTGGACCGGCTAAATTTGGTGCTATATCAACAATATTAGCCATAGCACCAGCATATGATGCTGTAATTAATGTAACAGCAATATACCAGATCACAATAACAAGTATTATATTATCATCAATATAACCGATTATTAATACTAATATACCAGGAATGATTTGTGATACGGCTGTAAATAATTTTCGTACATTTGTTAATGACATTATATTTTTTTGTACTAAAAAATCTGCTGTATAACAAAATAATACCGACGATATATATGAACATAAAAATGGTGTACCAGATAATAATCCATTTGATTGTATACTAAAACGTAATATATATTTCATATATAATGGTCCAGACATTATAAATTGATAATGGACCCATATACGTCCAAATGTTGTTATACCAATTGACCATGCCGGTAATGAACAAAATATTGATTTCCATGGTACTTTCATTCCTTGTCCATCTTTAATTTCTGGACTAACATTCATTTCAATATATTCTAATTCGTTACGTGTTATACGTGGATGTTGTGATGGTGTATTAAATGCTAAAAAATACCACATAATACACCAACATAAACCGATTGTTCCAGTTGTATAAAAAACATATCTCCAACCGAAATGATTTATTATGAAACCGCATAATGGGTATGTAAGTCCAATGCCAATACTAAAACCCTATATAAATAAAAGAATAAAAAGAAAAGAAAAAAATATATATATATATATATTTATTTATTTATTGAATATATCTAAAAGTATTAGAAAAATATTTTACCTGAAAACTAGACATAAAACGACTCCTTTCTGCTGGTGGTATCCAATAACCAACTAATGTATACATAGCCGGCCATGTTAGACCTGAAGCGAATCCTTGAATTGATCTTAATCCTATAAGTGCACCATAGTGAAGTTCAGCTGCATATGGTATGCATAAACTACAAACGGCCGTTAGAAATTGTGACCAACCGAAAACATTTTTAGTACCAAAATACTGTGTTGCTACACCACCAACAACCTGGACAATAATAAAATAAAAAAGAAATATATATATATATATTTTTTATAAATAAAAAACCACAAATGAGTATTATCATCTTATCTACATAGCTTAAAACACCCTTCTTCCAATCTACTCAAAAACCCGAAAAAAAAACCAAAACAACAAAATATAAAATCAAAACGAAAATCACTAAACAAAAAATAAAAAATTATAGTGTAATTTTTGTGTACACTATTTAAATAAGATAGAAGATAAAAAACTAACAAATTAATTACCCAAAAGACAAGAGAAACCAAAAGCCTTGTCACAAATTTTCAAAAATATCCATGGATATATAAAAATAATTTCAGAAGCAAAAAAAAAAATAAAATAAATAACAATAAGAAGAAAAAATAAAATTCGCACTATAACTATCCTAAAATTAATAAAAATTTAGATGACAAGGTAAAACCACATTCCTTCCAAAAAAAAAAACAAACGAAAATCGAAAATAATGAAAATAGCCAAAAAAAAAAACAAAACAAAAATTCTGCCTTGTACTACATACCATACTAATTAATGATAGGTATTATTTTGGTTTTTTTTATTTTTTTTTTGGTTTTTTTGTTTACCTGAGATAATACATAGCACCAATAGAATGAGCTTCGAATTGCCGCTTTTGTTGCTGACGACCAATCAAATTCCCCAATTTCATCGACATTCTGTAAATTTTTGGGAAAATTTTAAAAATAAATGAAAAAAATTTTGATACAAACAATATGAATTTTATAAAACAAAAATAAAAATCATTTTTTATAAATAAATAAAAAATAAATGCAGCAATAAACAGCAAAATGGTAAAAGTGGAAGATGAAGAGCTTATAAAAGATATATATATATTTTTTTTTATATATAAATGAAAAAAAAAAAAAAAAAATAAAAATAAAACATTATTTTATATTAAAAATAAAATAAAACACAAATTATTTTCGGATCACAGAAAGTATCTTTTTATCTAATTATCTTCTATTCAATTTATCCACGTGATCAAAATGATATACAAGCGAATCACGAGGATTGAAATCTAAAGAATATTACGTAATTAAAATTACTGGTTGGAAATAAATACCAAAGTAATTTAAAATTGAACTTCAAGGTCAGGAAGAATTGTTTTTCGTGTTAAAGTGTAATTAGAAAAAAAAAAACAAAAAATACATACATATATATAATAAAATTCAATAAAAATCCCAATTTTATTACTATTAAAGTACAAATTTGCATATTATGTGATTTTAATATTGTGCAATTCATTGAAAAAGCTTAGTATAAAAATTGATCATGTAACTTCTTATACTTGTCTCTAACTATAAGTAAATTAAAATGAATGACGTTAATCATTTTGTAAAAATTAATAATGCAATCAATGACCTCACCTGTTTAATTATCAATAGCAAAATTATCACATTGATTAATTCAAATTAGTTAATTAATCGTGATTACGTGTTACAAAAATGTATAAATGATTTTTAATTAAAATTTAAATTATGTTTGTAATATTAATTATAGAAGGAAACACTTAAATATATGCATATATATATATATATATATTTTTTTTTTAAATTAATAATTGATTATGAGGAAATTTTTTTTATATAGAATATTACAAAATGATTAAAACCGAAATTTTGCCTTAAGAAAAAAATTAATAATAATACAATTATATACAAAATTGTAAAGTTTAATTTAAAGAATATTTAAAAGACATTTTCATTTTTAAAAGTTAAATTTAAAATGTACTAAAAATAAACTATAAAGGGATTTTTTTTTCAAAATTGTTAAGGAATCAAAGGCTTTTATTTATTTGTATTTTTTTGTTTCCGAGATGATGATATAAAAAATATAAACATTAAAAAAAATAAAATTAACGAATAAATGAAATGGATCGATTGCAATATACTATGATTTTTTTTTTTTTTTGTAATTAAAATTTACTTACCCTAACTATTTCAAAATCACTATCATCTGAAGGTGATAGCCTTCCAGTAATATTGTTCATCATAAATAGACTACTGTTGGTGATGGTGGGGGTGATTGTATTGTTCTCAATAATTAATGAATCACTAATTGTAGAATTTGTTCGGACCATAGCAACAAGTGCAAAATTAATATCATTACGCATCATAAATGATACTAGGAAACCGGACCATGATAAAAAATATAATACCAAACGTGCTGGTATTTTGTCTGTGAAAATTTAAATTTAATTTTGTTTTTCGTTTTGTTTATTTTTAAATGCCTAGTATAAAATTAAAAGTCTAATTATAACGGGGTAACTATAAAAATATAATTCGTTGTATTTATAAAACACAAAAAAAAAAAAACTATGTGCTAATAACTCAAATCAGAGTAAATAATATTTTTTCTGTTTTTTTTTTCTTTTTCGAAAGCTCAAAATTGAGAAATTCGAATACAAAATTTCTAATTCATCATGTTCTAAAATTTCTATTACAATTTAAATTTACTTTTGGAAAACAATTATATATAAATAATTTCCATGACTCACATGCTGAGTCATTTATTTGTAGGAGGAAAAAAAAAAGATCATATGTGCTTTTTTCTAACACCATTATTTACTAATTAAAAAAAAAACAAAAAAAACTTACCAGTATATTTTCCAAAGCCTTTTTCGCGACTAGTATCTGATTGGCCATCTTCAATATCCTTACCCCCACCACTGCCACCAAATTTTGCATTTGAAATTATTTTTGGTGGCGGACTAGTATTAACCTTTATCCACTTTTTGTCTGTCATGGTTACTATAATTTTTTAATATTATAATTTTATTTTGTTTTTATACGTCTTTGGTTTACTTTTCTTTTATTATTTTTATTTATTTCCAAGAAATAGGAGATATATGACAGTGAATAAAAATTATTACTTTCTTGTTTTTTTTTTTGTTTTAATTATTCGGTAGTCTACGTATTCTACCACTTTCTTTATGCAAAAAAAAAAAGAAATGTTTTATTTATTTATTTATTAATAAGAAAAGTCGATTTTGGTTTGTTTATTTTTTAATACGTGCGGAAAAAAAATATATAGGAAATTTATTTTTTTTGTTTTTTTTTTGTTTTTTGTATTCACGGAATGCTATGAATTGTTAAAATATTTAATAATATTAGGAATTTTGAACATTCTCAAAATAATTTTAATTGTGATATTAAAGATTCATACGATTGTTGTTTTATTATTTCAATTATTCTGTAGATCATTTGTTTTATTGTTTTTTTTTTTCTGGGTGGGGGATGGCACAATTTCCAGATATATAAAAATTTGTTTTTTTTTTAACTGAAGCGGTGTTATTCTGAGATTTTCGGTATTCTGAAAGTAAAAAAATAATTATGCTAAATTTGTTGTTTTTTTTTAGATATTTTTTGCTTTTGTTTTTTAATAGATAAAACAATTTGTCCAACAACAAAAAATTAATCTAAATAAAATCGATTAAGAATAATACACAATTTAAATTTCAGTAATTATCGTGTTGAAGCAAAACAAGAGAAAAGCAAGAAAAAATTCCGTTTTATTCAATGAAATTTACTATTTTTATCTATTAATTAATGCAAACAGGAAAAATTAGGACATGAAATAGATTTATCTTTATGAGACCTCATTTCTTTAAAAAAAAAAAAAGAAAACAAACATCTAGATCAAATTTCATAAATGAATCAGCAAATTTATGATAAGAAAGAGAATCATGACACACAGAAAAAAACCGAAGTTGTGATGATGATATCAAATTACGTGAATCTTAGAAAGGAAATCTAAAAAATTTATGCGATAAGCTTAAGAGTATTATGCGAAAATTATTTCATTGGCGCTTTTGTCTTTTTTTTTTTATCAAATCATTGAAGCCAAATGAACAAGGAGAGATTTATTATCAGAATGTAAAATAAGGTTATTCGAAAGTGATAAGATTTCCGGAAATTACGCTGCTGCAGCCACATCAAGTATTATTTGTTTTTTTTTTTTTTGTAAGTTTTGCTAGAAAAAAAAAATCGTTCCTCATAATTTTCTTAAATGCAACCAACAAAAATATTTGAAGAATTATGAATTTTGATTTGTGTTGTTAATTTTAACTACTATTTTTAAATATTTTTAATTATTATCATTAATTAATAAATAGTTTCCAGTAGTAGTGAAAACTAACTATTAATAATTTACATTTAATAATAAAAAATGAGATATAACAAAATATTAAACAAACTCTCATTCTTATGTTAGATAAAAAAAAAACAATAAAGAATAAATTTAAAAATTAATTAATTCTCCTGAACTACTTTTTATTGCTTCAAAAAAAAAAAAAAATAATAATAACAAAAAGGGTGGCTACTATTTACTATTTTTTACAATTTTATTTACTATTTTTATTTTATTTATTTTATTTTTATTGTCTATTGATTATAAATTAATAAACCATTTGCTAATAGCACAATCAATAAATAATTAAGAAATCAAAGAAAATGATATATAAAAAAAGTTTCGAAATGAAAACAATAAATAAACGCTTATTTATTTAAAAATAATTATTTTATTTAATATTATAATTTATATAAATTTATAATTATATGTTTATAACGAATTTAAAAAAAGAAAATGAAAGTTCTCTTTTCCGATTGTTTTTTTTCTGTGTTTTGTTTTGTTTTTTAATTTTAATATTTAATAGAATAGTTTTAATGAAACGAACGAACACAGTAAATATCAAACATAGAAATTACATTTATAATCACTTTTTAAATGTCCCATAAAATTTTTTACAGTAGTTATTTTAATTTTATTTTTAATTCGTTATATGTGCGAAAAATAAACGGACAAAATATTAAAATTATGATTTAAATTATAACACAGTCACTGCATTTACTTTCTCTAAAAACAAAAAAAAACAAAAAAAAAGTGGTTAATTAAAAATTACCCGCCTTTGTTTTAAATGTAGTATTAGTTATACATAAAAGAACAAAGCATAAACAAAATAAAATCAATAAAAAATTTTTGTTTTAAGTCATAGAAGAGATAGGAAATCCCCTGAACGGGATTTCCATTTTTCATCTTAACAACACAATGAATAAGTATTTAAAGTTTAAAAAATAAAACAAAAAAAAAATAGATAAACTATTATAGAAAGAACAACTGTTTTAAATAATTAAGTATAATTTAAAATATAAAAATAAAACAACAAATTTCACTATACACTTACACCTAAGATAAGACAAATTATTTAAATTTAACAAACGATTATGGGGGAAAAAAAAAACAAAATGTAAATTAATTAATAATAGAACTTAAATAATTTTTTTTCTTCTAATATTTACATCCGAATAAATAAGTAAAACGAATCTCAGAATAATTAAGCACACCGTCGTCAGACCGGCACGATGTTTAATGTTATAGCGACTTTAATCGAACTCTCAATTGTTGCGACTGTTCCATGAGAATTTGCTCGGTCAGCTTTTAAAGGAATAAATAAAAAGAACTTTAGAGCATATGTGACAAATTAAATGAATTAAAAAAAAAAAATCTGCAACAGCAACAACAATAAGAGAGAAAATAATAATAATACACTTTAGTGCGATGATCGATAAGATAAAAAAAAAACAATATATGCTATATTTAAAGGAAAAGAAAAGAAAACAGAAATGCACTATCAAATTACAATGATAATGTTTAATTTTAAAATTTAAACAATTTTAATTATAATTAATTCTTTTGATCTTTATTTTAAATTTCTTAAGAAGAACAACATGAAACTCGATCGTGTAAATTTAAAAAAAAAAGAAAAAGAAAAAAATAACAAAAAATTATGGATTTAATCATTTTAAAAATTAAATTTTCGGGGGGGTGCAAGCAATATCCACGAAATAATATTCATTTGCATTTATCGTTTTTTTTTTTTTTGCTTCTCATGTTGTAAATTAAAGAAAGGAAGAAGTAGAAAAAAAAAGAAAAACCGAAATTTAATTGATTCATATACTTTTCACACTTCTCTAAAGTGGCAATTGAATCGTCAATTATTCGAACAAGGCTGTAAAAAAGCTTTTAAGTGTGATTTCTTCTTATTTTCTACTTTTCTTTTTCCCTAAAGATCTTAAGATATCGCACTTTGAGAGATACATTTCATTAATTGATCATGAAATCTTTCCAATCTGGACCTTTTATGTATTAATTAACGTCTTCAATGATGACAACATTTTTCTTAGGAACATCATAAAAAAAAAATATTTAGAAAAAAAAATCAATTTATTTACATTAAACATGTATTGAAGAAAAAAAAACGAACAAGCGAATGAAAAAAAAAAAAAAAAAAAATATTTAAATTTTTGGAGGTGAAGGTAAACCAGACAACGAAACACCAAAAAAAAAAAAACATTAGTAAGTAAGAGAAGATTAAAATTTTGCCTTGGCAATAGTCAAGGTGGAACTACCGTCTTTTCTGAACGATTTAAGATGTTAATCTTTTGATTAAACGGCACATGTGCATTACATTCAAGGACATATGGTGTTTTTTTTTCTTTTTTTTTGTAATTCAGTTTAATTGAATTTGAATGATTCCAACTGAAAGCGATTTTCGATTTTCAATTTCAATTTCTGAATGTAAAAGAAAAAACAAAAAACATGTTTAATTTAATTTAACTCAATTTCTCGAACAACTTTTTTATTAAAATAGAAAACAATATAATTTAAGATTTACCCAAACTTGTTTGATAATAAATTTGTTGAAAAAAAAACAGAACCATAAAACAGAATTATTTATATTTATACAATTTTCAATTAAAGTTTTTAATTAATTTTCCAAGATTGTTAGTTCGTTGGTTTTTTTTGCAATTTTGTAATTTCAATCAAACATTTTTAAATTCATCATAAAATTACTTTGTTTATACCCGTCGTATTAAAAGCGGATCAACCATGACCTGAAAATTGTATGTTTTGTTTTTTTTTTTGTTTTTTTTGTAAACAATTCTGAATATCCTTTACCGTTTTTTAAAAACTTACTTTTAATAAAATTAATTCAAAAAAGAAAAAAAAACTACTCAAAATAAAATAAGTTAATAAATTAAAAGAAGAGATTTTTTTATTTTATTTTTTAGGTAAAATTGTTACCTTATATAAAAGTATTATTTATAAATTTTATTAATATTCGTTAATTAAAAAAAAAATAAATAAATAAATAAATAAAAAATAGAGAAACATTTTTCGTATAAATTGAAATTAACTTTTTTTTGGTTTTTAATTATTCCTTGTTTACACAAGAACGTGATAATTATAAAAAATAAAAAACTAAGGATTGAAATTAAACAATTCCCACGATGACTTTTTAAAACATAAATGCACATTGTAAGCAATTATTATAATTAATTTGTTTTTTTCTCTCGTACTATAATTAAAAGAGTAATCGAGAAGTATAAACAGCAATTTTAAATCGATTTTCTGTTTTCTTTAATTGTTTTCCATAGTGTGGCATTCATAACAACTTGGAAAATAATAAAAAAAAAACAAAAAGAAATAAAAAATAGAAAATTCTATTTCAACTAGGGAAATTAAAAGGAAAATTAGAAGAAGAAGAAAAAAAAAAATCTTATGTGGTCACGATATGTGAACGGAAATGAATTTCACAATCGCATGCACATAACAAACAAACAAACAAAAAAAAACGTGACGTGACGTGACGTTACACGTGACTTGAGAAATTGCATCAAGGTTTTTTAGATACAATTTGCATCTTGTAGATTTTTTTATAAAAAAAAAGAAAAAAAAAACAATTCAAGGAAACCTGTTTAAGATTAATAATTCTTCAATTTTCGAAATTCGAAATTTTTATTTTATTTCTTTCATTTGAGATGAATTTTAAAAGAATATATAAAAATTTTTATTTTTGAGAATATAAAACATCCTTTTTTTTTTTGTTTTCTTTCATTTTACAATAAAATGATCTGTTCATTGGACAGATTGCTAGATTTAAAAATAAAAAAATAAAAATAAAAACAAAAACGATTAAAGAAAAAGGACTATTGAATTAAAAGATTTCGCGCATTTTTTTTTTCTTTTTCCTTTTGTCAATTTCTTGGACAAAGTGCTGACGTAAAAAGATGAATTCATATATATAAAAACAAAAAAGAAAAAAAAAAGAAAATGAAAAAATAAAACAAAGAAACAAACGAACAAACTAGACAATTTATTTAATTAATTACTGGAGAAGGACATCATGGAAATGACCTATTAAATGACATTGGCAATTTGTTGTAATAAAACGTTTAAAAGAATCTTTCCACTTAAATCGATCCAGTGCTGTTATTAAATTGCAATAAATTTACTAAAAAATTTTCATTCTAAGTAAATTCTAACAGCCCCACGCCGCTAACCTTCCCCCTGTGATATGATGATTTTATTATTTTTATATGTCTTTAGCATATTTAACTAAGCAATAGCATTAGAAAAAAAAAAAAAAAAACAAAGATTATTGCATCAAGGTAAGCAAGCAGGTAAGCACAGTGTAGGACAAAAAAAAAAAGTTAGCAAAGTTTGATGATGATCAATAAGGGTAAAATATAAAACAAATATAAATAATAGCATTCTTTATTAATACCAAACTAAAATAATATATTTAATTTTTTATTTTTTTTTTTCTGTTTTTTTTTTTTTTTTATAATATTATTAGCTTACCTTTTTATTTTAAATCATATCATACGAATTGTTTAATAAATAATCGATAATTGGCTGCATATAACAATATTTTGTTATATTTACATTTGTTCTTTAATAAATATTTAATAATATCCATAATTTTGTTATTAATTAATAAAAGGGGAAATCCTTTAATTTATTAGGAATCAAAATTTCGTTGTTATTATCGTTAATTGTTGACTGTATCATCATTTTCTGATTATAGGAAAAAAAAAAATAAATAAATTTTAATTAATTGTTTCAACAACACTGTCCGTATTAAATAATTATATTTCAAATTTAATAAAAAAAAAAAAAACGAATAATAATAATATTTTTAAAATAAATTAAATAAATAAAAAAATTAATAAACTGCTATTTCATCACTTTTAATTACCACTTCACATTTGTGTGTGTTTGTATGTGTATGGGAATTTTTTTTAATTGTTTCTACTTTATATTGTTGCTTAGTTATTTATTTATTCATTTATTTTATTTTTTTTTTAAATGTAGAACAATTTCACGCGATTTAAACGGTTAAATGATTCTCATTACTTCTAAATGAGGAAATATATTTTGTTTTTTATCTAATTTTTATTTATTTTATTATTTATTTTCCTTTTTGTATTTATTTTTGTTACGATCGTCACGGTCTAAAGGACGCCATGTGGTGTATGAAATGTTATTGAATCGAAAAAAAAAAAAAAATAAATAATGTCCATTAATAAAATTGATTAATAAAAATAATCAAATAATATTTTTGTAATTTTTTTACATAACTCAATCTAATCTGAATTAAATGTATCTAATAGATTTAATCGTATTGTATGACACTTTAGACTATCGGAACGATTGTCGGCGAAAATTTCACTGAATCCAAAAAAAAAAAAATCGTGTATATCCTTTTTAATTATTTTGTGCCTTTTGTTGTTTTTTTTTTTTTTTTGGATTACTGACATTGCACGCCAGCAATCGACTCTTGTTCTTTATTTTATTGATTTATAACAAAACTATAAATAAAAACATTTTTATTTATTGGAAAGTAATTTGATGTAAATTCAATAGATAAAATTTAAAAAAATTTTCAAAATTTTTACCCTTTTTAAATCACATATAGATTTTTTTCGAAAATAAAATTAATTTATTTTTTTAATAATTCATCTTATAAAAGAATAATGCATCGTAGAAGTTTTCTACTGTCTACTGTTTTCAAAAGTATTTTAAAAAATTGAAATTTTTTGAAAACCAGTATCTCGAAATTCGTTTGTATCTACGATAAAAAGGATCTAGTAGGATTTTTTAAATATTCTTATTGGAATAGCCCTAGAGATAGTGGATGCATAATTATTTTTCTGCCCAGCCTAGGAAGGAACCGTTCATATAACACTTACTAAAGCTCGAAAGCTTACACTAGCAAATTACGAGATTTTTCTCTCTCAATATAAGAACCTTGTCCGCGAGATTTTGCAGAAATATTCTACATGTAAAAAATACTTTACAGTTTTTTGTTAGACCCTACACGTGTAGAAAACGTTAAAATTATATTTAAAATTAATTATAAAATTTCATTTTATTCTTTGTTTTCAAAAATTAAAAAAACTTAGTTAAAAAATTTAGAATCCATTATTTTGTAGTGTTTGAATTAAAAGAAAAAAACAAATTTGTTTTTTTTTTTTAAGTTGATTTTTACTATAGGGTATTAAAGTAAAATAAGTTTATAAAATAAATTTTAGTTTTAAATTTATTTTGATTGTATTTATTATAAATATCTTTACTTATTTTTTGTTTTATTAATTTTATCGACTTATTTTTTTTTCAACTAGTGTTACAAACGAATAACAAAAATATAAATAAATAAAGAAAAAGAAGGAGATAAACATTTGAAGTTTTAAGCAAAACAAAAAACAAAAAGCAAAAATTGGTTAATATAGTTTTTTTTTTTGTTTTTTTTATATATAAACTAAGTTTTGATTAGAAATAGTCAAGGTATTAATTTGATATGGAAAATTGTTTAAGCATTGTTTCGACCGAAACTTCTGTTCGTTTCCCTTTTCCGTTTTTGGACCTCGTCACCCCCGCCCCTTCCAAAAAAAAAAAAACGAAAGGGAATAAAATGGTTTTCATGTGACCTTTTGAAAAGTAAAATTAGGAATAAAATCGTAGAAGAAAAAGCCGGAAAAAGCAAAAAAAGAAAACATTCAAATAATCGTAAAAACGGAAGCAATTAAATCATATTTGGTTGAATGGACACCCCCATCGCCCGCGCGGACCATAATCATCATTATCATCATCAGCATCGTCATCGGGATGATTCCTGGCACTAGTCCCCTTTTGCTACTACGACTATCACTTCTACCATGTCGAATTCACTTCTGGAGTATGTTCCTGTAGATGCAGTGGCAGTGGCAGCAACAATACCACCAACCCAAAAGGAAATCCCAAGGGATAGAATGCTATAATCAATCCTGTCGTCTAGAAAGGAGCATAACGGAAAATAGCGGAGAAATAAAGTTGTATAATTATTTGAAAAAATTTATAAAACTTAAAATTTTATCTACGGCTATTTATTTATTTTATTTTTTTCTTTTTAATTAAAAAAATTTTTTTTTTAAACTTTTATAAAACGTTTCTTATTTTTTCGTAAATGATTTTTAATTTTATTGTAAATCTATAAATTTGTATTTGCAATTCAAGTTAGCACGTTATATACATTTTTTTTCTTCCTCTTCTTCTTCTTCTAAATTGGATTAATATCGGGAAAATAAATTGAATGCCAATAGAGACTATGTTCAATCAAAGCAGTTCACTTCTACAGATAACCCAGGATGAGTACAATTCCTTGACTATAAAATTCAGCCAAGATAGAATTATAGGTCATCTCGTACATAGTGGTATACTGGGAATACAATTTTGTGTCGTATAGCCATCACAATCATTCAGTACAATAGAAAATACCTTTAGACTATTCTACTTTGGGTATTGTTTCCACCTTCTCCTACTCCTGTTACTGTACCATGTCCCCTTTTTAGAATCTAAATTCTCTGGACATCATAGATTTTAGGGATTCAGTACCATTACCGGATGATCAATTTCTGTGCATATGTCACATACTGAATATAGTCGAGTATATGCGGAATAGAATGCATCCTGAAAATCCCCTGAATGTCCCATAAAAGTATGGATAGAATGGACAGTGGTGACCAAATCCCACATCACCATCAATATAAAAAATCTAAAGAGAACTTTTGTATTGAATTGTGTATGATTTGTAAGCTGAACATCCATTTAAGGAAAATGTGGTATGGAATGTTAATTTTATTATTGTTCTTTTCTTTATATTTATTTTTGTTTTTTTTTTTTTTTTCTAGTCAGGAAAATTGTAGTGTACTCATCCACAGTGTAATATATCCACTTTCATATCAATCGTCATTTAAAATTAAAAAAAAAAAACAATATAAGGTAAATTAAATTCCTAAATGTTTGTTTAAACATTTAAATAAACAACTTAAACATTTTATTAATATAAAAAACATACACTTAAAAATTTAATTTAACTAGTTGGATTTTTTTTTTTATCTCAGGAAATAAAAATCATTTTTTATATAAAACTCAAACCTCGTAAACATTTCATCACTAATTTTATTTTTATTAGATCGTTTTTTTTTTGTTTTTTGTTGTTTTTTTTTTTTTTAATCTTTCAAATGTAAAAAGAAACTTCTAAGAAATATTTGCGAAAACTTTTAGAATTTATTGAATCATTTCTTTGTTTATTTCTGTAATAAATTAATCAGTTTAAAATTAAGTACATCCTTTGATATAATAAATTGTCTTAAATAAGATTTCTTTCCTAAAAATTATCTAAAATTAAATAATACTAAACATCTTAAACATAATTTTCATGTTTTTAATACACAAAACATTTATTCGATTACAAATTTATTTATTTTTTTTTTTTTTTCCTTTTTGTTTTCGTACTCAAAATTGAGAAGTGATTTTCTTTCTTGTAAATTTTGACTGCAGGACTGCTAGAATTTATAATTTTAAACCATTTTAAGCAAATCACTGAATAATGGTTAAAAGAAATACAAAAAATTACCTTTCGACAGGATTAAATATGTTTTTTTCACAAAATATCAATAGTTATATTTTCGTTTTTTTTTTTCTTGTGTCAAATTCTTTTCAATACTTTTGACCATTTGCTTGTCCATTTTACTTGTATTTCCTTTTCTTATTTTTTTTTTTCTGTTTTTTTGAAAAGAAATAAAATAACCCTTTTAAGCAGTTAATCTCAGTTAAAAGGATTAAAAGGGCTGAACAGGATAATTCAGGTAAGCAATTGTCGAAAATGCTGTTCACTATTTTTATATGGAATCAAAACACAAGTGATAAATTCTTGAAGTGGTGTTGAAGAGTTTAAGATGGTCATTTATGTTCTTGTCCAGATGGTCACTTAACTTTAACGCTTTTTCTATTTTTTTTTTTCTTTTTTTTTTTAAGAAAACAAGAAAGGAAGGTGTTTTAAGTATCTCAAATGTTATCGAACAAATTATTTTATCTTTCTCTGTCTGTAGAAGGAAAATTTCTTTGAATTTCCGAATATTAAAAAATTGCATCAAAAAAAAAAAAAAGAATACAAAATGCAAGAATGAAACGAACGTACGGTGCGATAATAGAAAAATCTTTTTCTTCATTTCTTTTGTTTTTCTTTTTTTTTTTTTATATCAATTTTATCTAAAGGAGAAGCTTTTATCTGATGGTAAGTGCCTTTTGTAAGATATCGCTTCAACGTGGAAAATGTTTGAGAGTTTATGTTCAGTAGTCATCTCACATGATTCTAAAGGAAATGAGAAATGGATTTTTATTAAAAGAATAAAAAACAAAAAAAAAACACAAGAAAAAAAAATTAAGTTGATCTGTTGTTTAAGAGACAATTCTTTGATGCAGAATTCTGGAGAGATAAAAAGGAATTCTTTTACTCTATTTATTAAATAATAGAGTTTTAAGCATGTTTTAGTGATTTGATCTTTTAAAGGAATGCACTTTGAAAAATTCTTTCGGTTTTTATTTAATGGTATAATAGAAATTGTTTGTTTGTTTGTTTGTTTTTTTTTTTTTTTTTTAAAAGGATATTAATAAATGTATTATATTTAATTATTATAAAATTATTCATGCATATTAAAAAATATAAAATGAAAAGATTTCATTCGACATATTCACTTCAAAAAATGTAAAATAAAAAAAAATACTACAATTGTATCGAGATTTCTTTCTCACCTTTAAGGTATATGTACCTACAACAATAACAAAAAAAAGCAATAATAATAAAATAAAAATAAAAATGTGTAATCCGATTATACTAAAGGAGAATCAGAGTACCAATTGCTTCAACAAATTTTCAAGACGATTCTTTCTCCTTTTCCTTTTCCTTTTTTTTTCTTTTTAAGAAATCGGCGGTAAGTGTAACACAGTAAATGTGGTTAAGTATAATACACAATAGGCAATTGACGCGAAAGATCATAATCAATGGGATATAATTCTTTTTAAATAAAGATTCATGATCTTGACATGGGTCTCTGAGTGCTACTTGAGACCGCATGCTGATAATTGCCAGAATTCAATACTATTATTGAAGAGCCTTCGCGTTCGTTCTTCATTTTTTTTTTCCTTTTCTCTTTCTTTTCTTTCTTTTTTCGTTTTCAAGACAATTATTGTGGTTTTCTTTAAAATTGTAAAGCAACAAAACACAAAAAAAAAGTGATTAAAGATCAGACCAATGATTAAGATTATAAGTTGTATAGTGTCACAATATTTTGATTTATTCTTCTTTTTTTTTTTGTGTTCAAATGAATAGTTTTCTAGTCTAGTTAATCTTTAAAAAAAAAAAAAATAAATAAAAGTAAAAATAACTAGATGTTTTTTTTTTTTTTAATGAATATTATTAAATTATTCATATTAGATTAAGTATAGTACAACATTTTCGGTATTCTAAAGGTTATGAGTTCAATTCGTACACTCAGAAAATATTTTTTTCTGTAATTTTTATAAATAATTTAAATGTAAAATTTATGTATAATTCAATTTATAATTTTAGCCTTCAGTTTAATATTTTTCCACAGACAATATTAAAAAAAAAAAAACTTATATATACGAGTGTACGTATTAAAATAATAATAAATTTTTTTTTTTAATTTATTTTTTTTTTTTTTAAATAATAGAAAATAAAAATATATTAATAAGAGAAATAAATAAATTACATATATAATTAAATATAGAATAACAATTTAAGTATATTTAAGAAGACAATCTTATTGTAAGAATCGATTACATCTCAAGTACGTGCTGGAAATTCTTGAGACATCAGATAAATTGGACACAAGGTGTATCAGAAGAAATTTACTAGAGCGTAACAAAAACGTAAATTGGATATTCGATGGCATGAAAATAGCTTCCCTTGTTGTTTAAAACTCTTACTGTCCATCCTTGTAATTTGATGCTCTTTAATTTATCCTTATTTAATATCTTTAACCTTTATCGAATCCTTATATGATTAGAATCGTATAGTATTTAATTAAATTGTACATATAATATTACTATATAAAATTAAAAATATGAATAGAATACAAATTATAAAAAAAAAAAAAACAAAATTGAATAATTTAAAGGTTACCTAAATAAAATAAAATTTAATTAGATTACAAATTGTCGTTCAATGTATACTAAAAGGTTTTTCTTTTTTTTTTTTTTTTCTTTTCTATCGGGTACTATTACCCTTTTATAGGTTTGAACCTTTTAATAATAGAGTGTCAAATAAATTAAGTTATACCTTTCCGATTATAAAACTGCACCCGTTCAACAATTTTCTATATTAACACATCAAATGTAAGTAAAGTGCGATAAATTGACACCTTACCCATCTAAAATTTTATTACATACACCCTCTATCCCCCTATTTGTAGAACCCTAGTAGGTTATTGACAATAGATATATTGCCTTGATATTATACCATTCCTTCTTTACTAGGAAACAACAGAGAGAACATAGACCTTCCGGCTAAAATATCTTTGTAAGATTGTAAATTACAAGGTACTAAAGGACGATGGTAGAAATTTATATATATATATATATATATAGATCTAGATAGATATTCAAGGGATACTAAATACGGCCTTATACATTCCCTGACACACCTCCTGTATTTCTAAAAGCCACCATCATCCCCAAAATATCCTCATTCTCAACCCATCTGATACCATCGTTCTGACAATATTCTGTTGTTACCCTCCACTAGGTACAACCGTAGGGCATTTCTTTTTTAAAGTGGGCGAAACATTTTATAGCAATTTGCGTAGGAAAAAAGAAAAGAAAATTCAATTAATTAGCTACACCGTGCTGGTGTGCTATTATTGTGGGTGTTTTTAGGTCGAACATAAAATGGGGGGGGGTTTCTTTTATTTTTTTTTTTTTTAAAGATTCATTTTACCTCTCTATCAAACACTAAGAAAAAAGAACACAAAAAAAAAATATATATATATATATACATAGCAGTGATAGAATTAATATTAGTAAAAATTTCTTTGATGTTCTACTATACCATCAATTCTTCAATTATTCATTTAAATTTTTTTAAATATAGTAGATCACCATAGGTAACATGCATAGGTATTTAATTTCTTTTAAAATAAATTGAATATAAAATTAAATACTCCATATATATATATATATATATAGGGATTAGATTTATACTATCCCTTCTCATATCATCATCCTGATTTTCAATTCTGTACCTGTACCTATACCTAATAAATTTCATTAGCAGCCAGGTAACACCATAAAATTACAATTATCTAAGTAGTTAAATCGACAAATGTTTAACAATAAATTCTATAGTCTATACTATATTTTATATTATACAGATATAATGTAACATATGGGCTAACAAACTAGACTAGGGTTATTAGTCTATAGTCTAACTGGTGAGCTCTGATACTGAGTCAGCATTAATTAAATTTTCTTTAGGGGTAAAAGGTTTCTAAAATTTTACTATAGGGTGAGATAAAAGAATTAGAGATGGGGTAAAATGGTATAAGGGACAAAAATGGGTAACAATTTTCTATAGTACATATCCCTTGGGATATTTTTAGAGTTTTTTTCTTTTTTTGTTTTTTTAATATTATTATTATATTACTTTTAGAATTTTCAATATTCATTTATTTAAATCCTATTGATTTTGTTTTGTTTTTTTTTTTTTTTTTCTTTATTTTTGTATTTATGTATTATTTTTAAATTTTTAATAATTGATCAAATGATGTAGTTTTTAATTTTAAAAAATAAAAGTTAAATATAAAGTTAAAATAACAAAAGAAAAACAAAAATTATATTTTTAAAAAAATATTTTTGATTTTTTAACAAACATATAATGCCCAATACGTGAGAATAAAAAAATGTATTTAATGTAAAATTAAACAGTTCATAAAATTATAATTCAACTAAAATTAAAATTAAAATTAATAATAATATTATTTATTTAGTTTTTATTATTTCTCAAGTGATCAAATTTCTTATATTTTCTGCTGGTCATCGTTCCATATAAAACAATCTTTGTTTCTTTTTTTTTTTATTTATTTTTTTGATTTTTAAATTCATCTCACGAACGATTTGAAATGTGTGCTAAAAAAGCGGAAAAAAGGACGAAACACCTCAAAATTGTTTTCTTTTCTGGATTTACAGGCAAGAAGAAAAACCTTTTTTTCCTTTTCTCTTTTTTTTTATTTTTTATTTTTTTCTACGTATCTACAGAGAGAAATTTTTTTAGGAAAAAAATACGGAGGGATTTTTAATCCTTTCTGTGATTTCACTTAATCTTTGGTTGATCATCTTCTGAAAGTCGATTGATTGTTTTGTTTGCGAAGATAAATGTGTCTCTGGTATTTTTAGCACCTAAAATTTTCGTTTCTATTCTCAAGAGATAGAAAAGATTGTATCTTTTTTTTATTTTTTTATTCGTCCTGTTTATTCTTAAAGAAAGAAAAAAAAAAACAGAAAGGGTACAAACCGCTTCTGGTGTATTTATTTTATCTTATTTTCTCTGGAATATAAACGAATTTTATAACATGTAAAAGATTTTCTCATAAGATTTTCTTTTCATTTTTTTTCGAAATTCGATCTATCTTGTGTTTACAATCAATTTTAACGCTCTAATAAATTTCTCCGCGTAAAAGCTTATCAGTTTTAAAGGTAAAAATTTTTTTTTTTTATTATCAATTGCATATATAACATTTGAATTTTCTAATAGTATAAATTATTTTAAGATATCTTACGTAATTTTAGGACATCTTTATGCGTATATAATTAAAATTAAGACAGAAAAAAAAAAAAAAATTACTTCGTTGAAATTTAGAGCATACCTTAGAGCATTAAAAATTTATTAATAAGTAGGGTATAGTCTAAGTTGGTACTAGGCAGAATACTAGTTGTTAGTTTTCTTGTTTTGTGAAATAAAGGATATATAAATATATATATATATTTTTTGTTATCAATTTATGTCAAAAATTTTGGCGATAAGTAAATCTTTATTTGCTTTATTACAGTCACGGCGAGAAATTACTGAAACAAAGGAATATACAAACTGTCGACCATGCCCATGTCTAAATTTATAAATATCGCGATTGCAAGCAACCAAAATTTATAAAACTCTCCCATATATCAAAAAAATGAGTTCCATATAAAAAAAAAAAACGAATATATTCAATTATTTAATATTACTTTTTTATTTATTTATTTATTTCGGTATACCATTTTATTCAATAAACCTCATTACAACTAATTTTTTATTCACTTATTACACGAGTTGAAAGGGTCTCCTTTAAGACAGTTTCACGTTTTTGTCTTATCTAATCATATCTGTTAAATTAAATTTATTTTTTTATAATTAAATTCATTTTTGTCATTCAAAAATTAATCTAAATTGAATTATTCAAATTAAATAAAAATTCATACATTAGAATATTACATTTGAATTTAATAATCCTTCTAAATATTCGCTTATCCTTTTAAAAATAAAAAAAAATTTTATACAACTCTATATTACTCAGCTTTATAGAATTCTTGGTGAGATTTATGATTAAAGAAAACCTAAGGTGAGGTGTAAATAAATACGATAGAGAAATATATCCTATGAATTGTAATAAGAAGATGGAGACACGACTAAATCCTTGACACAAATCGGCTTATCCTGCATAAAATGAAAATTATTAATAATTTGATATCCATAGAGATAAATCCATGTTAGTCGTCTATTTAATATGATTTTATTATAATTACATATCATTCCTTTGTATAAAGGAATTAAAATGAATCACTGTTCATATAATTGTACCCTAATAGATAAAACATAACATTCCTTTTGGATATATGTTCTAATATCCTGTTTAATATGGTTTCATTTTATTGAGTAGGATTTATTATCTAGAACTAGAGACACATATTTTATCTTATATTAATATTTTTTAAAGACATTAAATTTAATATTTAATTTCAATTATATAAATTTACATAATTAATGTCGCTTGGATACTAAAAGGCGCTTAATTTTTATCCTCACTCTAGATACATTCAATTCTTTTATCAGATAAAATTTTTATTTAATTAAATAGGGTAACAAAGACCAAAGGACCATTCAAATATAAAAGAATAATTCTATCGCGTGCTAGACTGTCCTTTAATTCAACTTGAATAAAGTACATAATCTGATTAACAGCATTTCATTTGTTCCCATTTCTTTCATTATTAGTTTAATCAAATTAAAATCATCTTCTGATAATCCTTTTAGATATCGAGATTTTCGCTGTTTAAGGTAAAAATTTAAGTAGTAGTGTGTTTTTTTATTTTTTTCTTAAAAAATAATTAGATTTTGTTATAGATTATCACGAAAATTGTTTCTTTTAATATTGAAAATATTTCTTCATTAAAAATTATTTTATGTATTTTTTTTTTTTTAAGAATTAGATTAATATTATCAAAAGAAATTTATTTTAAACATTTTATTTATTTCTTAAGTAACTGGAGTATTAATAAAATACTTCTACTGTAAATAATAATAATAATAAAATAATAAACTTTACACAGTTTTTGTTTTTTTTTTAATACTTAATAATTCAATATAATTGGATTTTATGAAATATACTAATTGAATTAGGCTAATCTACTAGGATTTTAAAAAATAAAAATAAAATAAGTACTTACCTTAACTTTAAATCGTTACCCTAAAAAGAAATAAAATGATAAAGATAATTAAATTAATAATATTAAATTATATAAAAGTAATGCAAAGTGAAATTATTTTGGAAATAAAAATTGCATTATAACAAAGTAATAATAACAAAAAAAAATAGAGAATAACTAAGAAACTATGATTTATTAAAATAATATAAAAATCAATTAAACATTAAATTTTTCTTTTAATTAGAAAGAACAAAACAAAAAATGTAATTATCGATTTAGCTTTTAATTTTTCTTAATCAATTTTAAATAAATTATAAGAATTGGAAATAATTTTTATTATTTTGCTTTTAAAGTTTGCATTTTTTATGATATTAATTTTGATTTATTTATTTATTTTTTATATACATTTAATAGTAAAAATTTTTGTGGTATCAAACTAGTAAAGAAAATAAAATTTCTAATTTTTTTTAGACCAAAAACGATTTAATTTTTAATTCGAATATAGAATTAATACCTTAAAGTAGTAAATTAATTCGTCAACTAATTGAGAGACAATATAATCATTTATTTTTTATTTTTTTTTTAAATATTAAAATTTACGTAAATTCAGAACATTCTTTAGACTTTGAAGGTTTTTTTTTATTTCAATAGTTAATTTGATAAATTAAATAAATTAATAAAAAGCGTTTTTTTGTTTATTTTACTTAAAATAGAGTAAATCAATATCAAAAAAAAAAAAAATACAAAAAAATTACAAAAAAATATAAAATTAAAAATTCATTTCAAATTGCCGTCGGTCTAGAAAAATTATTATCAGAAAACCGTCGGCGAAATTTTCTTGATTTTATTATTTTTCAAAGAACAGGAAGATGACAAGAAAAGAAATATTTTTCTTTATCACCAACCCCTCATAGAAAAATAAATAAAAATAAAATACAAAACCCAATTCTTTGTACACAAAAGATCTTTCTCTCATGTGTTTAAGCTCCGCCCCAAAAATGGGCGGTAACAATAAAATATATTAAATATTTTCTCTCTGTTCCATTGAAGAGTTCTGCCATTTTCACTAACACATTGAAGCAAAAAAGGTTCATGAAAACCTTTTCAAAGGCGGAGCCTCCAATGCGCAGAAACCTCAATCGTATAAGGCGAATACTACGGTATACAAGAATATTGAATACACCGGGTAGGGGTAAGTGACCGGGGGAGTCTCGTGGGGGGTTGGTATTTTCAATCACGTATTTTATGGTATTGGGTTGGTGGGCGGTGGGGGGAGGGGTGGCTACTAAAAAATAAGTTTGTTTTCTTTTACCCAAATTATATTCTCTCTTTTCCTCCATCGTGGGTATCACAGTATCATCAGAAAAACAACAACACAACAACATTGGGTTTTCTTATACGCTATTCTGGAAAAAGCCGCCCCCCCCCCCCCGCCCCGCCTCGCGGCCAGCACCAAGCCTTTAAAAGCATGTATTAGTTCGAATTTTGTCTTCTGTCCCGTTATTCGGGAGGAGTTCCTCGTGTTTTGCGCTGTAGAGAGGAATTGTGTTTTTGTTTTTGTTGGCTATGTTTTTGCTCTGTTGTGTCCTGTTGTATTTCCCCATTATCCCTTGAATTTGTAAATATTTTCCCCGAAAACATTTCAGGTCGCGCCAGCCTCTAAGCCCCCCCACCGCATCCCCTTGCCCTACACAACTCCTTCCTGTTCCCTAGAACTCCCAGTGACGATTTTTTTTCGTGTGACCGAGAGGGGGGGGGGGCGAGAGGGGTAAAATTGTCAATGATATATATTTTGTATTACATTTTATATATACGTGGGCAGACAAACGGCGGAGGAGGGGATGGTTTTGTATATGCTTAAACATTAAACATTTTCGAGTATGGTGATATTCAAAACCTCCTACAAATCATCTACTCCCAACACCTTTACAAGAGGGGTAAGGGGTAAAAACCCTCTGCGGGAGGTTCGGAGTTCCATTTGTAAGTAACCTCATTCCTACCCCCCCCCCCCCCCCCCCCCCCCCCCCCCCCAGTCATTTAACACACCATATGTAGAATAATTTCAATCTTTGTTGTGGAATGGTTCCCTCTTTTACCCCAAATTTTTTTTTTCTCCTTTTTCTTAATTTTCCTACTTTTGTGGTTTAAATATTTTAGTTTTATTATTTTTACATATCACCTTAACAAAAAGAAGAAAAAAAAAGCTAAAAAAAAAAAAAAAACTAAAAAACGTCTTAACCTCTTACAAATGGTAAAAGTAGTAATTTTTGAAATTGTGTACAAAGCCTCAATCAAAATCTAACGGATCAACAATATTACCTTTCTTATCTTGAGACCATAATTAACGGCATTTTAACATTCACAAGTGTATAAAGGTTTTTGTTTTGTTTTTGAGAAGACGGGGGGCGTGGGGAAGGGGATGGGGCAACATATTTCTTTCATACCTGGTCTTTATTTTTGATGTGTAAGAAGCACTTAAGAAAAGAGAAAGATATCCCAAAAAGACAGAAAAAAAAAAGAAAAGAAAATGAAGTTATTGATCTAATAAGAGGTTATTGAGATACATTACAACATCATAAAAAAAAAACTTTTTTTCTTTCTTTATGTTTTACCTTTTCATTTTGTGTTGTCTTAAGAGAATTACAAAATCTTTGGGAGTGACCCACTGATACCTTTAATTAATATAGACAAGAAATTGCTTTAGGGTCGAATCACCTGTTAAGTGCTTTTGAGTGGATAAAACACTTTTTGAAATAAAAATAAAAAGGCCAAAATGATAAAATGAAAAAGAAAATTTAAAAGAAGATGAAGAATAGACAAAAGAAGTGAAACAATCATGAAACCTTGTGAGATAATTTTGAAATTAAAATTTTTAGACAGAATTTTATTCGTTTATTCTACTAAAAACGAAAAAATAAAAACAAAAACAAAAAATAACAAAAAGAAATTTTTATTTTTAATTCATTTTCTTAAATATAAAATAAAAATTTGCATAAAATTTGAATATGAAGCTCATTTTAATCGTGTAATTTTAAATATAAAAATTTATTTATAAAGATTTGTATTTTATTTTTATATATTTATAATTTAAATCGAGAGAAAAAAAAATGTATAATGTAAAATTATCGGAGTAAATATGATTTTAAAAATTAAATAAAAGAAATATACATTTAATATTGCACTTTAATTCCATAAGATATTTTTAAAATTAGTACTATAATTAAATCTTAGTTTTATCTTTTATAAGGACTTTAAAAATATTGTACTATTTTAAATTTTTAGATACAAATTTAATTTAAATTTAAAACGTATACTCCTTTTAAATATTAAAAAAAAAAAATTTATATTAAATTAACTTGTATTAACTTTTCTATAAATTTTTGCATTAAATTGAATAATTTTTATTTTGTTTTTTCTCCTTAAGTTTTATTAACTGGAAATAAATAATTTTTATGAAAATATACTAGAAAAAAAGAAAAATTTCTTATAGATATTTAAAATTAGTAAAGATAAATAGAATTATTATTTAGTTAGTTAGAATGTCATATTTAATTTTTTTTTTGTTTTGTTTTGTCTTTTTTTTTATTGATTAAAAATAAATAAACTTAATTTAATTCTTTATTTAGTCGTAGACAATTTAAAATATCGTTTTTGTTTTAATTTTTTAAAGAATTTTTGGATGTAGGACTTTAGAAATATTTTTTTTTTGTTTTGTTTTATTATTTAATTAAATTTATATTATTAATTTATTATTTTGTATTAATTGTAATTATTGTTCCTTTAATAATGGGAAAAAGTATGAGAAATTTCTACAACAACAGAATTTTAAATATACTCACTAGACTTGTTCCTACTAAAAGAAACCTTCTGACGTGTTTTCGACTTGGGCTTTTAGAACTTTTATTTTTATTTTTATTTATATTTTTTTTTATATATTTATGTATACATATATATATGTTTTTTTTGTATATATACAAACAAACAAACTCGAAAAGTACATTTCAGATTAAGGTTTTCGTGGGTTTCTTTTCTAGTCTATCCCACTTTTAACCATTTTCTATATTCCAAAACAGGCACGTATATTTAAAAATAAAAATAAAAATAAAAATAGAACCAAACCCAGACGAAACCTGAGTACACGCCTTTTTCTTTTTTTTTTTTTGTTTTTGTTTTGTTTTTGTTTTGTATCCCCAAACCTCCTCCGATCCCTCCCCCAGAACGCATTATATGCGATGAGCATACCACGAAAGGGGCCAACCCGAAATCAAGAAGAGTACGACTGTGAATCTGAAAATGAACACAATACCCTCGGATGAGATTGAGGAAGGCTATAAAACTGGAGAGAACCAACCACGAAAGGTTGTACTGGGAAAAAAAAATTTTTTTTCTTTTTTTTTTGTTTTACCTTTTTTAGATTCAGGGGATTTCCTTCTAGATGAGATGGTTGGAACCTACTTTTATACACTTCAGAATGCATTTTTTGTTTTTTGTTTTTGTATAAAATAGAAAATATTGTCGGTAAAAGGAGATGGTCCACCTTAGGAACCATACACCTTACAATTACCTGTCCTAGAATAAAAACACAAACAAAACAAGAATTTTTTTTTTTTGATACAAGAAAAAATAATAAAATATTTTTATTTATTCTTTTTTTTTTTTTTTTAATCAGTTACAAAACTTAATATTCTAGACCTAGATGGTCTAATAAGAAAATCTCAGATATTCTGTAGGATTTATTGGGTTTTTGGGTTGGGTTTCATGGTGTTTCCTTTTTTTTTTGAAAGGAGGTGTGAGCTAAAAATGGGTAAGGCGATGTAAAACCCACTACCACTACCCAGAAAGAGAGAAAGTTAGAGTGGGGTTTTAGTATCTAAACCTATCAAACGAAGGTAAAGTGGTCAAGTGAAACTGGAAAGAGGTTTAGTTAAACACTGTTTGTTATATGCGCGGCACGATATCGAACGTGGATTTTTACGTTACGTTCGGTTTTCATTCTGTGGGTCAAAGTTTTCGTTGTTTTCCCTTTGTTTTGTGTGATTTTATCCTCCTGTACACCCCCGCCCTTAGAAGAAACGAAAAAATAAAAAAAATAAAAAAACAGAACAGAAATATCCTACACGTGTTATACACACACCCCCCCCGCAATAAAAAAAATCTTCTCTTCCAGAAGATTAGTATATAAAATAATATCTTCTAGATAGAAAAGATATTAAATCAAATAAAATAGTGTGAAATCGTATCGTATCAGGACTATAGACAAAAATATTATTAATTAAATAAAAAAATTGATTTTCAGTTTGTTTTGTATTTTATTTTTTTTTTTTTATATTCTTTCTGTGAGTAGATTTACAACGGACAAAAAACAAATAAATAAATAAATAATAATAAAAACAATTATAACGATATAGTGCGATATAGTTAAAATATCCAAATAGTGAAAATAAAAAATAAATAAATAAATAAATAAAAACAAGTTATTGTGCCTTTTCCTTTGTAATTAACTTTTTTTTTTCCCTCCCCTGAAGGATAAGAAAATTTAATAGACGAGAAAATTAAAGTGTGTTTAAGTGATTTAATATTGAAAAAACAAAAAAAACAAATTAATAATATTATATCATTCTAATTTGCTGTGATTTATTTGATTTTTGTAATAGTATGCTTTTTTTTTTTTTTTTAAATGGTTTTTCAATTGAGTGAACTGAAATTCGTAAGACAGAGGAAAATATAGTAAAAGATTGATTTTTTTTTAATACTACTATTACTCCCTTGTTGTATATTTAAAGTTAACGAAATAGAGGAAAATATTCGTATAGTGAAGTATAGGGAGAATGTGGGAGGAGATAGAGAAACCCATAATAGAACGATTCAAGTAGTGGATACCCATCAGAGAATTGGGAATCCATTCGGGAAGACCATAGGTAGGAAAATATATCTACACTCTATACAATATAAAGGGATGGTAACATATAACAACAAGCCAACCGACGAACCGAATCCGAGTAGAAGAGTCCCATAGATGTAGTACGACGTTGTATTGAAATATTTATAGAGGAGGGTCAGAGGTAATAGGAGAAGTATTCGATGAGAATGAGGTATAGGAGGGTTTTTGTGCTTACCTATAAAAGCTTGGAGAGATGCAGATGGGTTTGCTTTATAAACAAGTAAAGTAAACATTTACAGAACATTCTCTTTTCCCCGAGAAATATCTCCTCTTTACGTTGTATATCCGTGTCCCCACCTTTGGGATAGTATAGAAAATCATGATGATGATGATGATGATGACGATGATGATGATGATGATGATATCTACTATAGAAGATACTCCGACGACGACGACGACGACGACTACGACGACGACGACGACGATGATGATGAAGATGATGATGAAAACGACAAAGACCAAGTCTTTGATGGTGATACCACCAATGGTGATGGTAACAACGATGGTGACGATCATAGTGATGATGATGATGGGTGATGGTAGTGTATAAAACTTTTACAAGACGAGACGATGAAAATAAATTTTCTTCCTTCAACATCAAATCAGTTGAAATTTAGATACCGTCAATGATCGAACATTTAAATGATTGTGTATAAATAAAAACTAAATAAATAAATATAAAATCAACAAAGTTTGATTTTTATTCAAAAAAAAAAACAAAATTTATATATAGAACGAAAAAAAAGGGCGAAATTTAAAATAAACAATTTAACGTGTTTTTTTTTTTCCTCATTATTGTTGTAACGAACCCGCCGGTGTTTTATAATAATAAATAGTGAAAATATAATTGAAATAAAAAATATTATTAAATGTAGTGACAAAAAACAAAAGAAAAATGTGTAACAAGAACCACCTGTAAAATTTAAAAGAAAAAGAGTTGTTCTTTTGTTTGGTTTTCTTATTTTTTTTTCTAATTAAATTCAATTAATAGTGAATTAAGGAGGCAAAACAAAAAGAAAAAAGGAAATAATTTAAATAATCACAAATAATATGTGCAGTAATGAAAATTCAGAAAGAACAATAAAAAGCCAATTTCGTGTAAATTCAATAGAAAAATTACCAAACAATAATAATAGTAATAATAGTGTTAATACAAATATTGGTGGTAATAATAAGAGTGTTTTCTTATCTGTACTATCCCAGTGTCAAAAATCTCCGTCCGAAACAATAATTCGTACGAATCCATCGATATCATCAAGAAATTTTCAACAACAGCAACAGCAACAACAACAACAACAACAAAATTCATCAATATCATCCGTAAATCTTCGATCAATTGCTGGTACAACAACAACAGTAACAACATCATCATCACCAACAACATCAACAATGTCTTCAATGTTAGGAAATAGTGTTGTACCACCAGGACTTTTACCACCATTAGATCATTATCGATTACAATTATATAATTATGCTATGGTTGAAAGATTACGTTGTGGACAATATCCTGGACCATTACCATTATGCCCACCAGGTTATCCAGCTGCAGCAGCAGCAGCTGCTGTTAATAGTCCATATGGTCCAAGATTTGCATTATCAATGTCTTTATTCCATAATAGAGTATTCCAACCAGAAGAACCAAAACCCCAACATAGTTATATAGGTTTAATAGCAATGGCAATATTAAGCTCACCAGAATCAAAATTAGTACTATCAGATATTTATCAACATATATTAGATAATTATCCATATTTTCGTACAAGAGGACCAGGATGGAGAAATTCTATAAGACATAATTTATCATTAAATGATTGTTTTATAAAAGCTGGACGTAGTGCTAATGGTAAAGGACACTATTGGGCTATACATCCGGCTAATTTAGAAGATTTTAAAAAGGGTGATTTTCGTCGTCGAAAAGCCCAACGTAAAGTACGAAAACATATGGGTTTAGCTGTTGATGATGAAGGTACTGATTCACCATCTCCACCACCATTATCTGTAACACCACCAAATCATACACAAAATCTTGTTGGTACAACAACATTTTGTCCAACATCATGGGCAGCAGCAGCTGCTGTAGCTAGTGGAAGACCAACATCACGTGTTATGGCCAATATTTATTCACAATCAAGAAAAAGACAATTTGATGTAGCATCATTATTAGCACCAGATGATGATAATGATAATAGTAATGAACAAAGATATGCTAATAATACTATACGACAACAGCACCAACAACAGCATCATCATCAACATAATTTACAAACATTTGATACAGAACAATTAATAAAAGGTCCTATATTAAAAAAAGCTACTATAACAAATTCAAGTGATGTTGATGAAGATATTGATGTAGTAGCAAGTGATGAAGATAATATAATAAATAATAAAAATCATGATAGTACTATTAATTTAACACAAATTATTGATCATAATGATGATAATGATCAAAATCATTTAATTGAATTACAATCCGATGTACAACAACATCAACATCATCATCAGCAACAACAACAACAACAACAGCAGCAACAACAACATATTTTACAACAACATCAAGATGGAATATTCCAGGTATCACAACAGGATGAGCATACACCAATTGAAAGTCCAGTTAGTCAACAGGATGATGATCTTCAAATTAATAATAGTATTGGTGGTAGTTGTACAACAACAACAATAGCAACAACATCATCACCATCACCAAATAATGGGGCACCATGGCAGGGTCTTATGCAACAATGGCCAAATAATTTTAATGCCCTTGGAGCTGCTATGGATCCGAGAATTCTGGGACGATACTATGGACAATATATGGCTGCAGCAGCAGCTCAACAAGCAGCCGTTGCTAGACATTCAGCAGCAGCTGTTGTTGGGAATTTTTTTAATAATACATCACCAAGAAATTGTGGCGGAACAACAAGTGGAACAGTAGAAATAGGAGGTACTAATGGTGATAGTAGTGATTCTCAACATCAACAGATCCAACAACATAATCATCAACAACAAATTTCAAATGATATTGGTACACCTACAAATGATTGTTAATCCAATGTCCTATAATCCCTTCCAAAAACAAAAAAAAAAAACCAAAAGAAATTCTCCTTTTTTGATTTGTTAAAAAAAAAAAAAAAAATACCTAGCCACAAACACCGTGCTCCTTTCACAACCCGCGATCATATCAAATTCATTTCATCAATACAAAAAAAAAAAAAAGAAAAGAAAAGAAACAAAACAAGAAATAATATTAAGTAAATAACATAAAACAAAATCTCCTGATTTTCAATCCTCCTACTATGGAAAAGAAAAAAAACATATAAGTAAAATTCTGTTTATAAAAAGAAAAACAAAAAACAACTACTAATAATGTATAATAATAATAATAATAATAAAAAACAACCAGCATAAAAATTAAATAGCGAAAAGCAAAAAAAAAAAAATAAATAAATAAATATATACGAATTCTTTAATGTTTACAAAAAGTTCTCAGAGAAAAGTAAAATTTAAAACCAAAAAAGAAAAAAAAAAAACAAAAAAATCAACAAAACGAGATAAGAAAAATACAAAAAATATAAATGTGTTGTTGGATGTCCCTTTAGACATGGATATTTTTTTATAATTTATTCACACCTTTGTTTTGTACTCGTCTATTTTTAAAATGTAGACTATAAATAAATAAATAAAGAAAAGAAAAAAATAAAAAAAAATAAAATAAAATAAAATAAATCCAAGCGAAATCACGTGACAAAGAAAAAAAAAGAAAAAAAAAGTTATCAGTGTCCCTAGCCAGGTAATTGAAATAAATAAAAGAGAGGAAATTAAAATGTAATCGAAAAGGTAAAATTATAATAAAAGATAAGGGAAATTATTATTTATTCCCTTCTTTTTGTTTTTGTAATGTAAGAAATTTTTGTGTAAATAGTAACAAAAAAAAAAAAAAATTAATAAAAACAAGTTCACTGAGATGGTCAAATAAATAAAAAAAAGGGTGGCACACACCTGGTGATTTCAAAAGTAAGTGTTTTTTATTTCTCTCACATTAAATTATTCACACTATTCCTTCCAAAATTTTGGATTTTTATTATTTTTTTTTTTTTTTGGTTTTACATTAAGGAAACAGAAATTTTGAGAAATTTGCAGAGTATAAAAATGTTCTTGGGCTGCAAATTTTCAATGTTGTTGTTGTTGTTTTTTTTTGTTTCATATTTCAATTCATCCCCTTCTCTCTGTGAGTAGATTCTTATCTTGGAAATGGTTTAAGAAGGTTCAATTTAATTTGAAAAGGGTTAAATTGTGGATTTTCATATTACAAAACAAGAAAAAAAAAAGAAAAACAAAGCAAATTTTAATGGGATTAATTATTAAATTATTTGTTTTTGGTTTTTTCCTTTTTTAAATTTTCGATTTTGTCGAAATTGAATGGAAAACGAAACTAATAAAATTAAAACAAAATTCAGCTGGATAAAATATTTTCTAAAAAACAAAAATAAGTTATTTTTATTGATTTTATGATTTTTCCCGAAATTGTGCTTTAGAGAATTTCATTGAAAAAAAAAACGAGAAATTAAATTTTTAATACTATTTATAGCCCTTAGAGGTGTCCTTTAAATTTTTTTTATTTTAAAATTACTTATTTTGTTTTTTTTTTTTTTATAAAAATCCTCTGAATATTAAAATTAACGTAGAAATTAAAATCCTGTATAAAAAAATAAATAAATAAATAAATAAATAAATAAATAAATGACACTCATTTCAGTAATTTAAATTATTCGATTTGCATCTATTTCAGAAGGAAGAAAAAAAAAACGTTTAAGAAAAATCATAAATATCGTACGATCTAGCGAAATCTAAGAGAAATTTAAATAATTGTAATTTTTAATTTTTAATTTTTTATTTTTTAACTTTGTACTAGCTCTAAAAATAAAAATATTTTTTCTTTTTTTTGCCTCGATCAGAGGATGACCAGAATTTGAAAGGGTTATAAATAAAAACGAAGAAAAGGATTTGTGTTTTTTTTTTTTTTTTTTTTTTTTTTAATATTTTATATAAGAAAATTTTCAAAAAGGAGAAAAAAAATCCTTGTAATTATGAATAATCCCTTAAAACAAATAAATCTTTTAAAAACAAACAAAATTTCGATTTGTTTTGGGTAGAGCAGATAAAGATCGATTATTATGGTTTTAGTTTGTTCAAATTTATTTTAAATATCTTTAAGTAGATTTTAAGATGTTAAAACAACAAGAAAAATTTCTTAAGTACCTCATAAAGTTCTTTTGAAATTGTGTAGCAGTCATAAAATTCAATCAGTGCAATTTCGAATGTTTTTTTTTTTTTTTTTTTGGTTTTTTTCTTAGAGGATGAGACCTAATCACAGGTTAAACCTTTTGATGGGAATTCCCACAGCATATGGAAGGGTTATAAGATGCCATGTGTTTTGTCTAATTGCAGCATAAGAAAACTCATTAAGGAGGATTATTAGCACCTGAAAATTTGATAGGTGCTCTTTCTTTCTTTGTTTACCTTTTACCTGGCATTTAAAGAAGCTGAAATAATTTTCAAGTATGTTTATTTACTAGACCGGAAATTTCCACTGTGTATCTCCTTGAAGAATGGAATAAAGAGCACAGTCTAGTCGAGATTCAAATTTAATAAATCACTGTTAATATTTGCAATCTTAGCAGACAAAAAAAAGAAAAAAAAAAACAAAGATCATATCAAAAATTTTCATATAGAGCCAAAAGGTAAGATACGAAAAAAAAAAAAAAAATAGGAAAAAGGGGAAAAATAAATTTCGTTGCTACTAGAGTCTCATGAAACATTCAAAAGGATTCAAATGAGATTTTTATAAGCTGGTGGAAAAAAAAAGTCATTTTCTGCGTTTTTCTTTTTATATTTTTGTACGACAGGTAGATGCACGTATCTGGGAAGATACACCCACGTGAAACTATCTCCTTTTGATCTAAAACATGATATAGCTTTAGGTGTCTGTAACGTAGCATATTTTATTTTCTATCTTTTTTGGAAAAAAAAGGATTACACCGGATTTAAACTCTATGCCAACATTAAACCATTCTCCTTCTACTTTTAACATGAAAATTTTCCATCTTAAGGATGGAAATGGGAAAAATTCAAGAGAGATTTTTCCCACAGGTCGATTGCTACTTTCCTGGATGGAAAGATGAGATGAGATTTGTTTTTTTTTTTTTATCTAGATAGGGATGTATAAGTGCATCAAACCAGGTTTTTATTTTCACAGCATGGAAATTTAATCTAAAAAAAAAAAAAAAAATTGTCTTCTGATTTGAGAAAACGAAAATGATGATAAACCCTTTTCGGTTTTTCCATCCTAAAGGTGATTTATTCCAGGAAAATGATATACGATCTCATTACTCTCGTAAGAATACCAACAATAAATGTTAATAATTTAATATTGGCCACTGTAAAAAACGGTATTAAACTTAAATTAATCTAATCAACAACAATCCCAAGGAATATAAAGGGGAAAAATGAGAAAATTAATGAGATATTTATCCTTTTATTGTGGGTACTAGGATAGACTTGTTTATCCGTTATGTTGTTCTCCCTAGGGACCTTTGATAATCCTTAATAATACAACTTGAGACGACCCACTAGTTTTCCCCGATGGTGGGAGTATTACAAAAATCCTTTGTGGGGATTAAGGGGTTTTTTAATCATCCCTGTTCCTTGTAAGGTATCGTTGCCTTTTGACGGCCTACATGATGAATCCCCCTAAGTTTCTATAAACCCTTCGATGAAGGTTGCACACCTTCTTGTTGTTGCCTTTTTTTCATATATTGGCTTTCTTAGCGGGTCTTTAGGTAAGTTATGGTTATTTATAAGAATAAATAGGTTCAGAAATAGAAAAAAAAACAATTTTTCTTTTATAAAAAAATCATTCCTTTTATCACCACTATTAATTTTTTCTAAAATAAATCTTTACAGTCAGCGGAAAATAAGTACGAAGATTCTTTTTCCTCCTGAATAAAAATTCCTTTAGGTTTTCGTTTCACTATCGAAGGAGTCTTGACAAAAATTTCAATCCTTTTAGGCTTGCTATCGTCCACGAGTGCACTGTAATTAAATTTAGCCCCGAATTTGGATTATTTTTCCTGCAATTTTAATAACACTACGACAAATTCCTTGTAGTCCTGCTAAATAAAGTCTTGGTCAAATTCCGTTAGTTTTCGCGCGATTTCTGAAGAAATATTAACAATAACTTAAATCTTTTTGGCCGTGCGATGGTCGACGAGTGCGCTGTAATTAAATTTATCCCCTAATTTGGATTATTTTTCCTCCAATTTTAATAACACTACGACAAATTCCCTGTAGTCCTGCTAAATAAAGTCCTGGTCGGATTCCGTTAGTTTTCGCGCGATTTCTGAAGAACTATTAACAATAACTTAAATCTTTTTGGCCCTGAGGAGGTCTACGAGTGCACTGTAATTAAATTTATCCCCGAATTTGGATTATTTTTCCTCCAATTTTAATAACACTACGACAAATTCCCTGTAGTCCTGCTAAATAAAGTCCTGGTCGGATTCCGTTAGTTTTCGCGCGATTTCTGAAGAACTATTAACAATAACTTAAATCTTTTTGGCCCTGAGGAGGTCTACGAGTGCACTGTAATTAAATTTATCCCCTAATTTGGATTATTTTTCCTCCAATTTTAATAACACTACGACAAATTCCCTGTAGTCCTGCTAAATAAAGTCCTGGTCGGATTCCGTTAGTTTTCGCGTGATTTCTGACGAAATATTAACAATACCTTAAATCTTTTTGGCCCTGCGATGGTCGACGAGTGCACTAAAATTAAATTTATCCCCGAATTTGGATTATTTTTCCTCCAATTTTAATAACACTACGACAAATTCCCTGTAGTCCTGCTAAATAAAGTCCTGGTCGGATTCCGTTAGTTTTCGCGCGATTTCTGAAGAACTATTAACAATAACTTAAATCTTTTTAGCCCTGCGATGGTCGACGAGTGCACTAAAATTAAATTTGGCCCCGAATTTGGATTATTTTTCCTCCAATTTTAATAACACTACGACAAATTCCCTGTAGTCCTGCTAAATAAAGTCCTGGTCAAATTCCGTCAGTTTTCGCGCGATTTCTGAAGAAATATTAACAATAACTTAAATCTTTTTGGCCCTGCGATGGTCGACGAGTGCACTAAAATTAAATTTGGCCCCGAATTTGGATTATTTTTCCTCCAATTTTAATAACACTACGACAAATTCCCTGTAGTCCTGCTAAATAAAGTCCTGGTCGGATTCCGTTAGTTTTCGCGCGATTTCTGAAGAACTATTAACAATAACTTAAATCTTTTTGGCCCTGCGATGGTCGACGAGTGCGCTGTAATTAAATTTATCCCCGAATTTGGATTATTTTTCCTCCAATTTTAATAACACTACGACAAATTCCCTGTAGTCCTGCTAAATAAAGTCCTGGTCAAATTCCGTCAGTTTTCGCGCGATTTCTGAAGAAATATTAACAATAACTTAAATCTTTTTGGCCCTGCGCTGGTCGACGAGTGCACTGTAATTAAATTTATCCCCTAATTTGGATTATTTTTCCTCCAATTTTAATAACACTACGACAAATTCCCTGTAGTCCTGCTAAATAAAGTCCTGGTCGGATTCCGTTAGTTTTCGCGCGATTTCTGAAGAACTATTAACAATAACTTAAATCTTTTTGGCCCTGCGATGGTCGACGAGTGCAC
>MNCL01000382.1:0-39279 GCA_001932985.1 Proctacanthus coquilletti
ATTCATCCAATTGCAATGCCACTTAGACGATTGGGACAATTACAAAGGAAAATCGAAAAATAAACAAATGTATTGAAATTTGGACAGGGCAACGTGTGTTGGGGGAGTTAGTTTGAAATAAAATTCATTTGTGTTTTTAATTTATATCATGTGCAGTGTTATTCAATTTTTTTAATATTTCACAAAAGTTTTTTCTTATTTGTTTAGCTTGAGTTGATGCATTTCTCGATGTTGATGCTTGCAATGATGTCAGCATTACGTCATTACTGGCGAATGTTTCCAAGATTGTGCCGATGAAACTTTGTTGTTGCCTTAGAAAACTGTGGAGATAGCAACAAGCAAGCACAATTCTTGTAGCTTTCTTTGGAGATAAATTTATCGTCGTATAAAGAACTCGAAAACGAGAGCATAAAATTACAAACGCATTCTCCACCTTCACTCTTGCACAGCTCAGTTTTTTGTTAAAAATAATTTCATCAGCTGTTAAATTCTCGTGACAAAAAGGCTTCATTACATTGTCACGTAATGCGAAAGTATCATCTGCAACCAATACGTATGGTAGTGCATCACCACCAGAAATTACTGCCATTGGTTGAGGGAGATTTAATTGATGGTTTTCTAATTTCCGAAAAAAATTTGTATTTGAAAATACTCCGCCATCCGAAATACGACCGTGAATTATGGGCCTAACTTTTCGTAGAAGAATATTAAAAGTTTCATCATCCATCCTCATAAAATTTTTGTAATCTAGAGGTTCACTATCTTTTAATTTCCTCAGCAATTTTTCATTTGAATAAACGTCTTTTTCTTTATACCACTCTTTCATCCACAGCCTTCGCTTTTTCACAGTTTTTGCTTTTTCTTGTTCTTCATTAAATAAACACTCGTCAATGACGACTAAAGCAAGTACAGTAGAAGTCGAATCCATATTAAAAAAAATTAACCAAAAACTTCATACGCATCGATCTTCACCGTTCAAAATACACAAAAATAATGAGGTCTGTACGACGGTCGTAGAAGCAGGTCTGAGCGTGTGTACTTAAACGTACGACCAAGTCGTCAGACGAAGTTGTACGACAAGTCGTAACGTGTGTAGCCTGCTTAAGGATGCCATTTAAATTCACTCGTAGTGCGTAGACTATAACGCGGAGCAGCCTTCTATATTGGCTGAAATTAAAAAGTTTTAGTATAGGCCCTAACTTGGAGGTTTCAGTGAAATCCTTTATGGATAAACTTAAAGAGTTATCTGATACATTGGAGTCCGGTATCGTTTGAGGCCATTATGATTCTTTCTCAGATAGCCAAACCGGGCCAGTAAAACATATCGTTGAACGTTGTAATTTCTTTCCTGTATTCCCTCGAGTTAACAAGTCCGCCGGGTTCTGCTCACCAGGGCAATATCGTTAAATGTCTACTGAGGTTGTCTGCCTTATTTCCTTGACTCGATTATTTACATATGGTTCAGCTTAATGTTCTCTGTTGCGAACCCAGCTGAGTGTAATTTGAGAATCTGACTACAGGTACACTGATTCAAATGTTATTTTCAGACAATCTGCCAGATATTTTACTAATCGGGTTGCAATGACAGCGGCGGTGAGCTCAATTTTTGGAAAAGATAACGTAGAAGCTTTCTTTAGTGGTGTGACTCTGGTTTTTTGAGCAAAGGTAAGCAACGCTAACTGCTCCGTCAATGTCTTCCCCTCTAATATAGACTGCTGCTCCGTATGCTACCGGGCTAGCATCGCAAAACATGTGGAGCTGCGTTTTAATTGGATCGGCCGTGACAGAGATATATCGTGTGTAAGAGGACGTCAACTAGGTTTGAGCCCTCTTGATTGAATGTTCTTTCATCAGCAAGTACTCTCACTCATTATCTAACGAAAAAGAGGTTTATTATAGTTTTGTTACATTATTTATTCAACAGCAGATCTTAATTCGTCTACTTATAAAAAAATTAATAAATTAAATCCATAATTTCATAGTATGTGTATATAAAAAAACTAAATATATCAGTCCACCATTCTGATTAAATGTTTTTAGGACTCCATGTCCGAATTGGAGTTATTGTGATCTTCAGGAGGTAAGTGCCATTGTCGGAAGCACTCTCCAGGACACAGTGGAAGTTTATTTACACAATTCTGACATCGGTATGATATGAATTTTATTATTTTTTGCCTGTAACAATATTTGCACTTGAGGAAATATGTTCTACGTTTGTAATTTAAAGGTGCCGGAATTTTTTCCTGATAGTGTGCATCTTGAAAATTTGTTGTTGGAGTGTATCTAACATGCCTTTTGTGAATTGCCATTATCACGCACAAAGCCACGACCATTTGAATTCTGTGGTATTTTTAAAAGCGTATTTATTAGATTGTCTCTAAAGTCAAGGAAACCAATATTTGAATCATTTATCTTCTTATAAATGTAATAAGAATTCCATACAGAAATATCTAGTAGATGGAATAGAACCTTCTTGTACCAACGGATAGATTTTTTAGGTGAGGAATAATATGATATCATTTGATCACATCTGTCTATGCCAGACATATTTGCGTTGTAATTAGCAATCTCTATTGGCTTTTTTTTCAAAATACCATATTTATTCTGTACGTCAATTATTTTGGGATGATTTTCTGTTGTTATACAAAGCACGTCCCGCTTGTCTTTCCACTTACTTACATAGACGTTGCCCTGTCTTCTCCATATATGTTCTCCTCTTTTCAATTTCTTTTGAATTACGACTTTTGGATTCATTTTACAATTGGTACTTAAAGTTCCAGTGGTATGAGTTTTCAAACTAAGTAATCTATTACTCAGTCCGTTACTATTATAGTAGTTGTCCATAAATAAAGAATGGCCCTTCGATAAACATGGTTCCATTAGTCTCATAACCACAGAATCCACTACAGATAAGGAAGACACCTCATTTGTTACTTTGCCTTTATATATGTCTAGACTGAGAGCATAGCCATCATGTGTACAAAGCTCATAGAATTTAATTCCGTACTTATTTTTTTTTGATTTTATAAATTGCCGAAAAATTAGTCTTCCTCGATGCAGCATCATAGATTCATCTAACGGTAAATTTTTTCCAGGTTTATATGCGGTTTGAAATGAATTATTTACAATCTTCGGAAGCTCGGAAATCTTAGATAGTCTGTCATTATTTGGTACGGGTTCACAATTCAAGCAACGCAATAGCTGTTCAAACCTGCGCCCTGTCATAGACAACACATAAGTGCTAAAAGCATCCCTTTTTCATCAACTACAAGGGATGCCGAACCAATTCTGGTGTTCGTTTAAAGTGTTTTTTTTTTTTGTTTAATAATTGCCTATTCTGCCGCCGTCATACAGTCACCTGGCATCCCTTTATAAAGTGGCAAAGGCTCGTCCCACGATATTTTGTTTCGCCATATGTTTTGGATTCCAAATCTAGATGTTTGCGTAAAACTGCACAAATCAAGCAAGAGCTACAGTTCACACCGAAGGAAAGATGGAACATCCTATAAGTAGTGATTTTTGATCTTTTGTCTTCTAAAGGCTCCTCAAACCAAAAAAATCTGTGCACGTCCTTATCTTTGGGGGATAACAATATCTGTAGAAACGCCTTCTCCATGTCCCTTGCCAATGCTGTCTTTCATAGTCGAAAACTTAGTAGAATGCCCAGGAGGTCACTCAAAAGATTTGGTTCTGGTGACAAAAGTTCCTTTAATGATATAAAATATCTAGCCTTTCCCGATGAGCCTAACACAATGCGTGTTTTCGTAGTGGCTTTATCTGGACGATAAACTGATTGATGCGCCAGGTAGCAAGTTCGTTGATTCGTTGGCATGCTATTTTCTCCACACAGTTCTGCCATTCCAGCAGAGACAGAGGTCCCACATGGCTTTATTGTAGTTCTTCAATAATTCAGGGTCCTTAGCTTGCCTTTTCATTAAACGCTGAAATCGAATTAACACTTTACATGCCGCACGGTTTCATGAAAAAATTTCGTGAGGGGCCGTCGTTTTTTCTTGGATTAAACTGTTGTTTTATAAATGTACAAAATTATAATTATAGTATTGTTTGTAAATCGTTGTAAACAAAATTCGTTACAAACTATCGTTTTAAACTTCATTAAATGCTAAAAAATATTCGTAAAATAAAACTAATATATCGAGGAAAAAATATTTATTTTAAGTTTTTATTACAATTTTAAGGCAATCAATTACAGAATCATTGTATAAAAACAAACTAGGAACAAAATAATCAATAAATATAACAACAGGAACTAAATATTATAACAACAATAAAGAGAAAAAAGTGGAAATTTCTCATCAACGTAAGAAATCTGACTTACATTTATTTTTACAAATTAATTTCTAAAAATTATAAAAAAATATTGAATAAACATTATAAAATAAAACTAGAAAAAAGAAATAATTCTCAAGAATAAAAACAATAACAATATGAAAAATAAAAGTTAAATTTTTCAGTTCTTGTAATTCTTAATTTATATATAATCCTCCATATAAAGCTTAAATTTAATAATTTTCTTTTGTGTGATAATTCGTGTAACGCGCAGCGGTACTTTACAAGATTTGCACATAAAATAGAATAAAATAGAATAATTTTGTGATTTTTTTCGCATAGCATACGCGACATCTTATTCTAATTTTCTTGTTAGTTTCGGAAATTGTCACTAATTAATGTTGCTTTAGGCTGTCCGAAAGTCTTTGGATTGGATCGGAACGGACCCCATATGATGTTGTAGGAATTTCATTGCTTTTTAACCATATTGTTGATATATTTTGTAGAAATTCATAATACTTTATTTTACGAACGGAATCTGTATTTAATATAATGCACAATTGATTAGGTAGAGGAATACTTTTTTGGTCCATTTTTTAGTTTTTCTGTATATTGGATAATAACTTAGAAATCGGTCAGCCCGGTCTATTCCCTTCATATATTCTGTCAAAAAGGTACCGGGAATTAGTCAATAAAACAATAAATGACTGCTGTGCGAAAAAATAGAGCTTCGTCTCGGAGATAGAGATGCGAGACTGAGCTCATAAATTTGTGTTTGAGACAGATCTATGAGGTAGAGCTCATTTTGGTATGCGAAAATACAGTTTCACTGTGCTGCCCTGATCTCGCTTTTTGTTATAGATTTCTATGCAGTTATTTTACAATTTATTAGTGAGTTACCGGGACAACGAGTTTTTGTTTTCACTATATATTATATATAGTTAAAAACAAAAGCTCGTTGTCCCGGTAACGGGAAATAGTGGGTAGATACGAACAATAGATTCTACTTAGTTGCATCGGAAATTATTTATGACTCGACCTAATATTTTTATCAGAACTGCATTCGGCGCAAGATGAGTTTGAATGAAAGTGAGGTCAGCGGTGGCGAAGCTGTTAACAATGCTAAATGTAGCAAAATTAACACATTTATTGTGGACTTTATAGAGAATAATAAAATATTATTAAGCAAGTCGCAATTACCATCCGCGAAGAAAGATGAAAAGCGCATTTTTGGGGAACTTATTTCAAATAACGAACAAAAGTTTGGCATTGGAATAACTTCACAAACTTCAAAAAAGTAATAAACTTGAAAAATAGACTAAGGGAAAAGGTAAATATAAAAAAACGGGAAATAGAGCAATAAAATTGAAAGACTGGGAAATAAAACTATTCGCCTTAATGGAAGATGATGGCTAAAATCCAGCTTTGTGTAAAATACTAGTTATAAAATATATCTGGGAAACATTCAAAATTAATTCATTTTAGGTGCTATTTCAGTTGTACATGCAAGAAGAGAAACCATCAAAAATGGTGCTGTAACACAGCATTCGAGATGTTTCTTTGCAAAATCATATAAAACTCAGAGTTTTTAAAAATTCGTGAATCATGTACAGAGCCTGACCATGACACATCTACACTGGTAAAAAGCTCGTTGGCATCACATGTTGCCTGGAAATTGATGGAGAAGTATCCTTTCTGGTTTATGTATTCCTCTTTGTGAGAAAGCGGCTTTTTTATTTGAACATGAGTGCAGTCAATACCACCTATACAACAAGGAAACCTATGTTTGGGATTCCAAAGATCCTTTGCATTTTCGAAATCTTCAAAAGTTAACGGGAACTTAATCCAGAGGTGGAATTTTTCAACGATTTTTTTGCGACTACCGATACAATTCTGGACACGGTAGTTTGGTGAATATTTTCCTCTTTAGCTAGTCCTTGGTGGAATCCGGGATTTCCTACGAACCCCAAAAGCACCTTAATTTTTTTAACATTCTCAAATGCACCACCACGTGCTTCTTCTGTTACAACTAAAAAGTAGTCCGCAAGCCATTGCACATTCTCTTCACTTGATCTATACAATTTTACACTAGTATCTCTTCGCGAATTTTCACTACTTATTTTCATAAGTGCAACCATTTTTTTTAAATAAATGTGCCCTATACGACTAAAATGCAGTCAGCAGTAGCTCAATGACGTGAGACAATGCTTGATTTTTGGCATACCAAAATTGAGATTCTGACAAGTTCTGGGATAAAGCTCTAAGCCTGAGATGGATCTCATAGTAAGAGATTAAGCTCTAAATTTTTTTGCATACAAAAATGAAATCAGTCTTGAACAGGTTGAGATTAGAGATTGAGAAAACCTTTCGTATACCAGCCAATATTTATTATTCATTCAAAATTATTGTATCACCTTCAAAGTAGGCCCCTTCCGAAATAATACACTTATGCCAACGAATAATCCAGTCATTAAAAAAATTTTCAAACGCATTTTCCGGAATCGACTTCAGTTCTCGCCGCGAATTCTCTTTTATGTCTTCTATCGACTGAAAACGGGTGCCTCGAAGTGGCAATTTGAGATTTGGAAAGTGAAAAAAGTCAGCCGCAGCCATATCAGGTAAATACGGTGGTTGTTCGATGATATTTGTTGTGTTTCTGGCCAGAAATTCGTTCACAATGATAGCCTTGTAAGACGGTGCGTTATCGTAGTGCAAAATCCATAAGTTTTCTTTCCACAAACCTGGCCTTTTTCGACGAATTTTCTCTCTCAAACGCCGCATAACGCCCAGATAATATTCTTTACTAGCTCTTACCCGCGACTTCATTCGCGTTGAATTTTGATTTTCTTAATTCGTGTTGTAACTTGTAACCTAAGGAGCTATACGTATTGAAATATAAAAAATTGAACGAATGAAAGGAATATAACTGCGATATCTCATGTTAACACATTTTTGTAAACTACGTTTTCGGTTTTGCCATCTTTTGTTAAGATATGAAAATTTTCTGGGCTGGATACTCGTGAGCACGCCACATACAGTTGCCCATGGGAAAAACAGTTTTTTTCTAAATGTACACCTACTGTTTTAAGTGTTTGTCCTTGAGCTTTGTTAATAGTCATGGCGAATGCTGTTTTCAGAGGGAACTGCACTCTTTTAAACTGTGTGCCCAGTCATAATTATTGCTCTTACAATATTTTGCCCCAGGTGTGTAATTTGTAACCGTGTATCATTGCATAGTCTTAGCGCATCAAGATTACGCATTAACAGGACCGGAATTCCAACTTTTAGCCTCCACTTATGGGAAGGCACTCCTGACAGTTCTAAAGAGTTGAGAAACTCTACAGGGTACGATGTTACCTGTTCTGTGTCCATGACATTGTCTACTGAGAGATACTCCACAACGTCACCTTCCACATGTGACATAATTTTTTCAATGATCTGTCCCACAGTTTCATTCGTCGGTGCTAAAATTGCCCTTTCACACAACCATTCTCTGTTCCCCATATTAGTTTGCAGATCGGGATAGACGTTGTTTTTCAGATCATCTGTGTTATTAGCAATGTTACAGAACTCGCGGCTTAATGTAGTCATACGGTTACTATCTGTCGCCGATTTTCAGAAGAGCAGCCGCATTATGTATAATTGTGCAGTTGTACTCGCATATTTATAGTCACACTAAAGTTTTTTACATGCACTCATAGTGTTGACGCCTTTAGACATGCATTTATTTCATCTGCCGGTGTGGGAACACTAGGGGACTAGTTATCACCGGCAGAGTCTGCCTAAAATCGCCAGCTAACAGTACTACCATCCTTCCCATGATGCTTTGGTTGCTCTTGATGTCTTTCATAGTCCAATTTAGTGCTTCGATTGCTCTTTTATGGGACATCGTACATTCATCCCAAACCAGCAGCTTACATTGTTGCAACATTCGTCCACGCTCGCTATTTTTACTAATGTTACAAATTGGCATTTCCTCATGAGCTATGTTCAATGGCAGTTTAAGTATTGAATGTGCCGTTCGGCCACCATTGAGCAACGTGGCAGCTATTCCAGAGGAGGCCACTGCAACAACAACTCCTTTATATTTCCGGATTTGAGCTAAAAGCAGATTTAAAAGAAAAGTTTTGCCAGTGCCTCCCGGCACTGCCCGGCACCGCCCGTTTTCGATTTTTTGGATAATATTATTAAAAATTAATCTTTGTTCTGAGTTCAAACGTGGAACGGACTTCATTATTTGCTGTTATAAAGAAGCGGTATCGTAATCCAATTCTCGTATTAAATCACTACTAACTTCACCGGTTCTATGTGGTTTGCTCATCCCAAAATCTGATAAATCTTTTCCAGTAATAGTTACCACGTGGTCTTCAATCTTTGTTAAGGCCTCGTTGTAAATAGAATCATTGTATGTGACATTTGGATTATTTTCTTGTAATGTATGTAATATGTCGTCTGTCATATCTTTTTTGTATTTTCCCACAGTTGTTGAGCATTTGAAAGTCCGCATGTCGCTATTAATATAGCAAAAAGCTCTCTCACCGCTGATCTACACTGTGCAGCCTCTTCCAGTGTTACATTCCAGTGATTGTCATTCTCCAACAACCCTTTTGCCCCACATGTCTCCCTAAATGTTGAAAATTCCTGATTATTGTGTTTTTTTTGAGATCTTTGAAAGAGGTTGGCCCTCGCACATGGTGTAGTAGTATTCTTAAACAAAAGCATTCCATGTTACTAACATGGACCGTATAAACTCTACCTAAAGCATCTCCAGATTTAGCACCAGGCCATTTATGAACAGGTTCCTTGAACTCGGCGTCTCCAATCTTTTCTTGTTGCATTCCAGGTGTAATATCTCGGTACCTCTCAGCATACAGAAAAGTTTTTGCAAAATCATCTCTTTTGCAAAGTTCAAGAAAAGCAGTGAGTGTGGTTTTTGGCGGGATGGATACTCGTTTGCGGAAATTATTTTCAGTAAAATAGACCCGTTCACCAATCTCTAAACGCACATTGAGGTAACGGCGGGATGTCTTTCGTATAACGGAAACCCTAACAGTCGCCACACGGCTTCATTGCTACTAACATAACGACCAGACTAATAAGTTTGTACTTTACGGGATTTGCGAGCTCTGTGTTTCTGAAATTGAAAATAGTTTGATCGCTACCTTTATTAATATATTTGCAAATATATTTTATTGCACAAACGGAACTGCAAGCTTCTACATTGATGTGAGCATTAAACATTTTCGATAAAGTAGGCGAATAAGGGACCACGCAACTATTATCAATAGTAACGTAACTGTCATTTCGGAGTTTTACAGATGCCGTTCGACCGTCTGTTGGCGCTCTTCTACGATACAGCGGATATCCATTTTCACCGTCACTTTGAGTGGCTGGCGTGGAAATTTTTTTGTGCATTTTCCATCTTTCATGCAAGGGCATTGGGGATTCTCAGGTCCACATGGATCATGAATCATATTTTTAACAATAATATCATAAAGTGCCTTGTCACTGTCTAGATCCGGTATTTCAGCGCTGATGATTTTATCAATTTGACCGGGTCTCAATTTGTTTTTTAACCACAATAGAATGTGGGCATGTGGTAAACCACGCTTTCGCTACTCTATGGAATACGTGAAGCACAACACTTCTCCAAATATTTTGCCTTAATGTAATAACAGTCATTAGTTTTTTAACTTTCAATCTAAAAACTCTTGCAACTATATCATGCCTATCAATCGCACTTTGTCCTGGCATCAATTCATCGACTATTTCAGGCCAGACCGGGTTACATGTGAACGTAACAAATAAATCAGGGCGACCATATGTGCGCACATAAGCAAATGCGTCCTGAGTATATTCGTGTAAGTACCTTGGGCTATTTACAAATGAAGAGGGTAAAATAACCATCCTGCCTAAATTAGTAGGATTCACATTAGCGTCATTTGCTACAGCATCTTGACGATGGATGTAATTCTCTGCTTTTAATTTAGTTTGATTCAATGATATGTATCGTAATCGTTCGCTTTCAATCTTAACGTACATATCAACATAAAACTGATTGGCCAGTTGTCTGCATCGTGGTATAATATTAAAATCGTTTTCTTGTATCATCATGATGTAGGCATAAAAATCCGTACACGACACCTTTTTGTTGGGCAAGAGGAGGCGTGCTACAGGATTGACTTGTGGTATTTGAAAGTGATGCCCATCTTGTCCCTTGCTAAATATTAACGGATTTTGCAACGCGTCATAAAATTTATGTGCATCAGGCATCCTGGTTAATATGTTATCACGGGCGTGTAAAACTATATCACGGGAAGCAAACTGTTCGCCAGAAACTATGGCTGCGACTTCATTTATTAATGGTGTATTAGATCGTCTTTCATATTCCCCACTTGACGTACGGTCGGGGTGCATCACTAACTTATAATCTTCTCTCGGCATTCTTTCTAAAGCTGTTTTGAAAATCTTGATGAGGCGGTTATGCATATGTAACATTCCCTGAAATAAATCTGTAAAAACTTGTGTTGTTCATTATCTGTACGAAGCAAAGAGCCAATTCTACGGCAAATTTGACATTGAATTGTAAAAGCAAGAATCGTATTTTCTTATTATATTTAAAAAATGCCGCGATTCACTGCCATCGTATAAAAATAAAGATTTTAGTGGTTCTTCTGGCTCACCAAGTGATGGAACTGAAACTTTTCCACCAGAACAACACATACCATCTTCTTTCCATTTGAGTGCGTTACAGTGCCTACATTTTTCATTCATTCTCCCTATGACAACTAATCGATTGTTAACATAGACAACTAATCGATTGTTATCATAGTCATCAATCATCGTTAAACGCCTCCCATGCACTAAGTGTAAGCGCACGTCTCCTTTCTGACTGCCGCTCAGCATTTAAAACACGTCGTCTTTGTAACTCTTCATGCATTTCTGCGGCTATGAGAGGCTCGTGACGTTCAGCATCTAACCTCTGACGGGCTTGAGTTTGCTCCAGGGTCTCGGCAGACCTAAGAGACGCGTGACGCTGAGCATCTAAAATCTGACGGGTCTGAGTTTGCTCTAAGGTTTCGGTAGCCCTAAGAGACACGTGACGCTGAGCATCTAAAATCTGACGGGCCTGAGTTTGCTCTAAGGTCTCGGCAGCCTTAAGAGACGCGTGACGCTCAGCATCTAAAACCAAACGGGCCTGAGCCTGCTCTTCAGATTTTTGGGTTCTAGTAACTTTCGTGGCGCGAGCTCTTGTGAATGGAGTCGAACGCTATTTTTCGCAATGCCTGGTCTTGAATGGTCTTATTGAACCGGAATGAATGGTCTTATTGAACCGGATGAGATGTCGCAATAGATAGTTGTGCCCTGTTGCGAGTCGACGACGAGCCGCTGTAATTTTAGTGATGATAGGTTGTCGTCTTCGAGTCTTCAGTTCTCTGTCTTCTTGGGCCTCCTGAATGTTCTGTGGGCTGACCGCATTTGGCAGGTTGATTTGGTTAATGCGCGATAATGCATCTACGACGATGTTTTCCTCTCCTTTAATGGAGACAAAACTGATTGTTCTGCGAAATTGTGCTATGTATGCTATTTGTTGTTGTTGTCTTGCTGATGCTTTATCGATTTTCTGCTGAAAAGCGTATATCAGCGGTTTGTGGTTCGTTTGTGTCGTAAACTCCCGATTCTCAAGAATATGCCGGAAAAACTTAATTACAGAAAATACGGCCAGCAAGCGTATGTGCTATATCCCTGCTCTGTTTTGCTGAGCCTTCTGGAAAAAAATCCAATTGGTCTCCAGCTCTCATCAATTTGCTGTTCCAAAGCAGCCCCGACCGCAGCATCGGACGCAGCAGTCTTTAATATCAGTTGTGCTGACGGATCGGGGAATACCATCAAGGTCGCCGAGGCCAAGATGACCAAGGCACCCTACGTTTGTCGTTTTTCTTTGACTCCTTGAGCAGTTCATTCAAGGGCGCCTGCAGTCCCGCCGCATCCGGAATACACTTGCGGTAATAATTGATGATGCCAAGAAATATACGCAGATCCTGGATTGTTTCGGGCTTGGTATACTCGAGAACGGCATTGACTCTTTCTTTCATTTAACATTATAGTCAATCCGTGTAGGCGCAGGCGTTCGAATACCCTTCTTAAGTGTTCCTGGTGTTGCTCGTACGACTTTGACATAATAATGACATCGTCAATATAACAAAATACGAAATCCAATCCTCTGAAGACTGTGTCCACGAACCTTTGAAATGTTTGCGACGCGTTGCGCAGTCCAAAAGGCATAACTGTATACTCGTAAAGGCCAAACGATGTTGTAATTGCCGTTTTCTTTATGTCCTGCTTCGCCATTGGGATTTGATGGTATGCACGGACCAAGTCCATCGTGGTAAATATCTCATTTCCATGCAAGTGATGAAACAAATCTTGCAACAGAGGTGACGGTTATCAATCCGGAACTGTTTTCGCGTTCACCCGTCTATAGTCGCCGCAAATACGCCAGCCTCTAGTTTTTTTAGGTACCATATGGATAGGACTCGCCCATGGGCCGTTTGACGGTCTCAAAATGCCACTCTGCAACATCAGTTCCACTTCCGACCGTAGGGCCGCCAGTTTTTCGCCTGCTAATCTCCTAGGCCGCTCAAACGTCGGCGGTCCAGTTGTTTCTATGTTGTAAGACATAGAACAGGTTGCTTCAATGCGAAGTTTCGCTGGTGATCTGGTGATATCAGAAAATTCTTCTAATAGTGACCTATGTTTACACTGTTGATTGACTGTCGAGACACCGCAAAACGCAGTTACGTGTACGTCACCTTCAAAATCGGCTCCTATTATCGCCGTTTCAACATCAGACACTATAAATGGCCATAAAAATTTTCGTTGCAAACCCAGGTCTACCTGCATAATATTTTGCCCATATATCTCGATCATGCTTGCATTGGCTGCGTATAATTTGATTTCAGACGGAGTTACGTCGCAGTCGCTGGCGTTCTTAGGGTTCACTGAAACTATCGACCCAGAATCAATTAAAAATTTTAAATTTGAAAATTTATGTGAAAATTTGCAGGGTTGAATACATTTTCAGGTCTTTTCACCAACACTTTTTTTACGTCGAACACTTTTTTGTTCCTTTTGGTCGTTGATAAGTTGCGGTTTCTCCATCCACCACTGTTGTTTTCTGTAAGCACCTTTGACCGTTCGAAGAAAGTTCCCAACTGTGAGGTTAAATCTTCTATCTTTTTTTCCAACTTGTCAATACATTGGCTGGCATAAATGTTTTTACCCCCGTCATGGTTGCTAATTGCATATGCGTAGTGCAAGTCTGGTCTGACGAATCTGTTGATTTACAGTCGCCCTCCAAAATGCGATCGGCTATTTTAGCTAATTCGGGTAACGCTGCGTTGTTTGCTTGTAAAATAGCTCTTGTCACAGTGGGCGTATGTTTTAGCCATAGCGAACGCAACATATGCTAGAAATGTTGAAATATGAAATATACAGATATACGTTAGAAATATTTACGTTTGAAATTTTTGTTTGCCAAATGATGGAAATTCGTAAAGCGTTGCAAATGTTTTTGCCAATACTGTATGTTACAGTTTACCCATTGTACCGTTAGCCAATCCATTTGATACATGCGGGTTAGTTATCATCATATATGATCTATTTAAAAGTAATATAACTTCATACGGTAGTCCTCCAGTGCCAATGACATTTTGTGCAATTTTTGTCGGACAAATGCTTCCTGTCCTACACAGTGGCAACCAACGAAAACATTTTTTGCTTTTGAAATAATTTTATTTTCAGCTAAATTCAAAACAGCACTCACTGAGTTATTAGACAGGAACAGTCGTATTCCATGTGGACAAAGTCTATCAATTTCTTCCACGAATGCTCGAAGTATGAGAGAGAGAGCGCATAAAGACTGGGGCATTCAATATTTCTCTTCTCTGCCCGCTATCTCAGGAAATACCCTTCAATTTGTTTCATTTTCCGTGACGTTTCCTTTTCTCAACACGGAAAGTTATTCTACCGTGACAAAATAAGTTTTACTTCAAAATGTAATTATAAGAGCACTGGAAAATGAGTAATAAGTACTCGTCTGTGATGTGTTCTCCATACATGAGAAGAAATTCCCCGATGCTCGGACAGTACATATATACCCACGGCACGACTTAACCCCAAGACACAAAACACACAAAAATGTAGAAAACTCCATGTTCCCAGGGAGTGGGACCGGTCAAAACGCACGTAGCTGTGATTCCCGGCCCAATTTGAGGGACAAACAACGGCGAGGCGAATGATCATACACTTTTCCGGAGATCAATGATCATTCACCTTTCGCGGCATAAGTCAACAAATTAACACACTTGCCAAATGTCACTAACACCTGACTATTTTTCACTACGATTTCACCGGCTAAACCAATAAGTTCCCTATCGCGATTCAACGAGGCGGTATTAGGATGGCTGGAGGACACTACTAGTAGGAAAACTGGCAAGAACTTTTGCGATCAATACTTTATGCACGGAAAATTGATGCGGGTCTGCCGCCAATCACACCACGACTTTTCTTTAATCCTTTCACTGAATTCCGGCTCTTTTCACCCACGAGACACTTCGCCACGATAATCCACTAGTTTATTTAGTTTATCTAGTTTATATTCCACTCACGAACCGGATTTTCGCAAAACACCAGTAAAAACACTTCGCATTAAAACACCACTGGCGGTATAAAAACCCCGGATTTTTCACGAAAAGGCAGTATTTTCCGGGATGTGTGTGCCTTTGCCATTTTTTTTTTAAAGATTAAGTGCGCAAGTTCTCTAGCTGTTTTAAACCGAGTAGGTAATACGGTCACTGTTGTGGAAGGACCGATATAAATATTTACCGTGGATTATCCCACGACGCACCCAATAGTCCGTATCAGTTTCTGCTGAAGGAGAGCAAAATAGTAAAAAAAATAAGTAAAATATTTTTTTAGCATTCACTTTCAAGTGTTTTAGAATTTTGGAAATGTGCCAGAGTACACAGTAATAATAAAGAAAAGGTTCAATAAACAAATTCACTTTTTTCTGTGCTACCAGTTGCGGTTTTTTTCTTATAAAATAAACTTTTCAATGTGTAAAGAATTCAATATCTAATAACTTGGATGAGCCACGTCCATGTCGCCCGACGGTCGCAAGAAGAAGGGAAGAAAGAAGAAGGCAAAACTCAACAGGAACGAGACCAACTGCCGCCAACAGTGTCGACAACAACGACAACAAAAAACTTCTAAAGTGAAAGCGCAATATCCAACACTCCCTCCCGCTTTTTCTTTAATCAAATTAGTTCAAATTTACACTTATCAAAATTATATATTCCATTATGTTGGTCTCGCTTCCTTTAGGCGCAAATCTGACATCAATTTCCCCAACCAAATTACTGTTTTCGTCACTGTGCACATGGCTACAAATTCTACCTCCATAGTTGATGTCGCGGTCACAGTTTGCTTCCTTGAGCCCCATGCTATCGGTCCACCGTTTAAGAAGGTTATCCACCCCATTATACTACGTCTTGTGTTGATGTCTCCAGCCCAGTCAGCATCGCAGTATTCAACCAGTTCAGTCCATCCTGATCCTAAGTTGAACGCAATACCTCGATCTACGGTTCCTCTCAAGAACTTTATAACCCTTTTGACGCTTGCCAATGCACGTTTGTTAGTTTTTCTAGATATCTGCTAACAACAGCCACTATGTAGGCTATGTCGGGCCTTGTGCAAACCATTAGATACATAAGTGATTAAATCTTTCCAATATTTTTCTTGTGTACACACTTTGATAAATTTTAAGTTTCCTGGCTCCTCTATCCTTCTTAATCTGCATTCCCACAAAGAATTAAGCTTCTTTGAACGTGATTTCGAATTCTAGATTAAGGTCGTTTAGTAATTTCATGATTAAAGAAGAATTATTTCCACAGATTAGTCCATCATCTACATACAGCGCCAGATACATCGTAGAATCTTCGGAATTGTAAGTGAATATACATGGGTCTGCTATTGACTGTTTCAGGTCATAATTCTGTAAAAATTCTACAATCCTTTTGTTCCATTGCCGTGAGGCCTGTTTAAGTCCACACAATCCACGTTTCAGCATGCAAATTCGGTCACCTTTTGCAAAACCGTATGGTTGTTCCATGTAAATTTTCTCTTCGAGTTCGCTATGAAGAAAAGCATTAACATCGAAGTGAAATATCTCTAGATCCTGAGCTGCTGCAACTGCTAATAACATTCTAACAGAATCATACTTCACTACTGGAGCAAATGTCTCCTCGTAATCGATGCCATACTTTTGCGAACATCCTCTTGCAACTAATCTGGCTTTGTATTTGTCAATCTCACCATTAGCTTTGTATTTTCTCTTGAAGATCCATCAATTTGTAATAACGTGTTTAACTTCTGTTTGCTGAACTAATATCCAAGTGTTATCTTTCTTCAGTGCGTCGATCTCTTCGTTAATTGCCATCAATCATTTCTGTGAATCACTACTCTTTAGGCTTGTGGGTGCCAACTGAGCTGCACAGACTTCAGCCATCATGACAGCTTGCTCAAGTTCGTCCCTGTTTGATTTACTTCTCGTATTATATGGGCTACGAGGAGTAGGTAATCTTGGATTTTTGTACTTTATACCTTTTTTATCCTCAGGAAATTGTCGTACTTCATTTTCTGGATTATTGAAAACATCCTCTGACTCATCGTTTTCTGGTTTATTAATTATTTCCGTTTCAGTCATCTCGACAAGTCTGCTTGGATTTTCATTGAATATTACATCTCTTCGAATTAAGATTCTTCTCCCAGCAGGATTATAGATCCTATAGGCTTTGCTATTATCATGATAGCCAATCATAATGCATTTTAAAAAGTTTTTCTCCCACCTTGTTCGTTGCTCTTTTGGGATGTGAACGTAGACCTCCCTTCCAAAAACTCTCAGGTATATTACCGAAGGTTTTGTTCCAAATCATTTCTCAAATGGTGTGGATCCTCCAATTGTTTCTGATGCTGTCCGGTTTTTTAAATATACTGCTGTGTATGTCGCTTCTGCCCACAAGTACAGTGGTAATTTCCTCTCATGCAGCATAGCCTTGGCACTTTCGACGATTGTCTTATTTTGTCGCTCTATAAAACCATTTTGCTCAGGTGCCCTTGGGGTTGAGACCTCATGCTTTATTCCTTTGGTTAACGAAAAATTCTTTACTGGTTCATTACAAAATTCCAGGCCTCCGTCAGATCTGAGACGTTTGATTCTGTGCCCTTCCGCTTCAACCTCTACACAAAATTGCATCAAGTTGTCTAGCACATCCGTTTTATGCTTTAGGAAATAAACAAAACAGTATCTAGAGTAATCATCTCTTAGTAACATGAGATAGTTTGCACCACCAATTGATGATGTGCTCATTTTACCACAAAGATCAACATGAAAGCTTTCACCCGCTATATTTGATCTTCTTGCTCCTGACTTTGGAAAACTAAAACGATGCTGCTTGCCGTAAACACAACCCTCACAGAACGGATCCTCTTCTGAGAATTTATTGATTTTGAGGCCATCAACAGCTTCTTCAATGCTCATTTCCCTTAGCGTTTTAAAATTGACATGACCCAGACGTTTATGCCATAACACAAGTGAACCTGATGCGACATTCAACTCCATTGTTTTAACTGGACCTAAATTCATTTTGTATAGTCTATTGTCTCGAACACCATCAGCAACGATCTCACTTCCTTTCATGAAGTTGACTCGTTGTGCTCCTTCTTCAAAAACGACTCTGATGCCTTTTTCAGTCGATCTAGAAACTGATATAAAATTTCGACTAAGGTCTGGTACGAACAGAACATCTTTAATTATATGAATTAGACTGGATTTGTTTGTGTTCGTAACTTGAACTTCAATGTAACCAATTCTCATTACTAATAAATTCCGACCATCTCCAACTTTAACTTGATAGATACCTTGAGAAATTGGCACAAAATTCTTAAACCACTCCCTCTGGAAACACATGTGATCCGTCGCACCCGAATCTGCGTACCATACATTTTTAATTTTGTCCTGCGATGTGGCCGAATGCAGAATAAACAAATGTGATTTACCCTCAGTTGACGTTCTTTGTTGATCACCTTGACTTTCTATGCTCTCCCTCTGAATCATTAGGTTATGTCGAATATTTGTTTCCTTACTTTGCTGATCCTTATGTCGTTTGAAGCACTCTCTGGCCCAATGCCCCTGTTTGTGACAGTAATTGCATTTTCCCGGACGTTTTTGCATGCCCTCATTTGAATTTGACACTTTGACCACTGCTCGCGCGAAGACTGATGAGAGATTCTTCGGTAACCAATCCAGTCAGACGTTCAATGTTTTGATCTCCCCGAGGCACCGTATACCATGCCGTTCTCACATGATCAAAATTTTCAGGCAAACTACTTAGAATTTTTTGCGATCACCATTGGCTCCTTCTGCTCTAGATCTATGTCTTTTAGCCTTTGAGCAAGTGATGTAATTCTGGCTATATAATCAGCCATGCTTTCTTCTTTATTCATTTTGCAGTTGATAAATTTCTCTAAAAGAATCTGCGCAGAATGTGTACTTCTCTCAGAATGCACAATCACTAACCTGTTCCACATTTTCGCAGCGCTCTTACAGCCAGAAAGATATTTTAGCTGTTCTAACTCCAAGCCCTTCATAATAAATGCTTGAGCTTCAACGTCTTTATCTTCCCATTCAAGTGCATTTTCAGCGGTCCTCTTGCTTGTTCCTAAAATATATGGTTTTAACTTATTTTCTGTCATGTACCATATATCTCCATTTGCCGGCGCCCCAACTGATAGTTTTGCCCATTGAAGCGATGTAACTGGTAAACTCTTGATTCGGTCATCCTTGGTCTTACAGATAACACTTCTATTGGAACCTCGGAGTAATCTTCACTACAGCTTTCTTCAAAAAATTCTTCGGCTGTTTGATTAATAAAAGTTTGTTCAAATGCAGAGTCTTCCGTAGCACAATTTTTATCCATTAAGCACACAATTCACTTAACGCACAATCCATGTGCCTGGGCCCATAACCTGTTAGAATTTTGGAAATGCACCAGAGTACACAATAAAGAAAGGTTCAATAAACAAATTCACTGTATTCTGTGCTACCAGTTGTGGTTTCCTTCTTATAAAATAAACTCTTCAATGTCTAAGGAATTCAATATCTAATAACTTGGATGAGGCACGTCCATGTCGTCCGACGGTCGCAAGAAGAAGGAACGGTCGAAAGAAGAAGGCAAAACTCAGCAGGAACGAAACCAACTGCCGCCAACAGTGCCGACAACAACGACAACAAAAAAACTTCTAAAGGGAAAGCGCAATATCCAACAAAGTGCTTTTACCTTTGGGAGATACGGCGATAGTCGTGTTTGTTTATTCGGGTCGAAGTATGAATAATATGAAATGGAGAGAAAAATTTACTGTTATAAAAATTGAATCGGTGTGCGTAAGAATTTTATTCACGGACGGTGTAAAAATTGTAATTTAAAAATGGGAAGGTAGTAGTCGGGCTTCTACCACAAGACATGAATACGTTTAGCGTTAGATATTAAAATAAGCCAGAAGTGGTTTACAATTCCAAGTTTATTTCATAGATATGTTACAGACCGCCGCTATACTCAACACGTTAAACACCACGATGGTCCCTAGGGACCGGCGTTAGACTATCCGTTCAGACACGGCCGGATAAACAAATGTGAGGTTTGCATTTTTTTTGCATTCATGACAAAAGATGCTAATTTTTTGTGTTAAATTCTTCGCCATCTTTGAACCTAGCATCTGTTATAACATTTGACACAGTATCACCGAATTTTATGAACACTGCCTTCCTTTTTTACCAAATGATGCCGAGGTTTTGTTCTGCTGTCGATTTCTTCGTCGTTGCTCTGTGTAAGTGCCTGAATCAATTTTTTGCGATATTCTGTTATAGATTATTTCTGTCCTGTTGTTTCTTGATATATTTAAAAAGAATTTACAACAGCAGTGTTCAACAGAAGCTCGAAACTTAATTTCTCGTATCACTTCATTGATTTTCGTAATGGGTTGCTGTATGCGGCCATTTAATCCGAAAGGTCAGTAAATTTCTTCCCCGCATTATAATCAATTACTATTTTTGGTTTATTGATGAGTTGTCTTATTGTGCGAACAGGGTCCATTTCTACTGAATGAATGTTTAGTGGAAAGTAATAACACATCGCGCTTATCCTTCTATTTTAGTATCGTGATTCCTTCTCGACTCTCTTGTGCAAAACATTCTCCCCGTTTCAGTCTTTTGGCCACTACTGCTTTTGGATTGCCTTTACGATTATTTCAGAGAGTACCCATCAAATGCGTATTTTGTTCCATGAGTTGTTTTGCTAAATTTATATTACGTTGGGGAAAAAGAAATCGTTCGAGAAAGGTTCGGATTGTCCAACTGGTGTCAAATATGCACCGTTTTGTTTTATAATTTGTTGCCATTTTAAGGGTTATTTCATAATGCCTCTCTCATAGAAGCCCTGGTCCCTATGGGCGAAAAACTAGACTAAGCGATTGTCACAATCTTCTCTCGATGCGAATTTCTTATCACTAAAGAAGTTTTGCAATGGTAAAAAAAGATGGCAATCGCTTGGTGCCAGGTCTGGACTATAAGGTGGATGCATCAAAACTTTCCAACCAAGTTCCCGGAGATTCTGGCGAGTAACTATAGACGTGTGTGGCCTGGCGTTGTCCTGATGGAACTCAAAACCTCTTCTGTTGGCCAATTCTGGCCACTTCTGATCATTCGCTAGCTTCAGACGGTTCAATTGTTGACAGTAGAATTTAACGTTTAGCCATATTGAAGCAGCTCATAGTAGATGATTCCTTTCCAAATGCACAGCAAAACCTCCTTGGCCGTTAGTCCTGGTGTCACCACCATTTGAGCGGCTTCACCGCGCTTTGACCACGATCGTTTTCGCATAATATTGTCGTATGTGACCCATTTCTCATCCCCAGTCACCATCCGTTTAAGAAATGGGTCGACTTCGTTCCGTTTGGCCAAGGCTTCGCAGATGGAAATTCGATCAATTATGTTTTTTTGCGTCAATTCGTGTGGCACATCGAGCTTCTTTTTGAATCCAGCTTTATGCAAATGGTTTAAAACTGTTTTGTGGGCAATCTTTAGCTCCTAAGTGATGCTACGACTGCTAACATGCCGGTCTACTTCGATTGACATTTTCGACGACGGGCTTACCTGTGCGAGGTGCATTTTTAACATCAAAAGTACCGGAACGGAATCGACGCAACCAAAATTGCGAGTAATTGGTTGGGATCATAAACACCATTCACAATTTCAGCCGCCTGGCTTGCATTTTAGAATTTATCAAAGCAAAATTGTAAAATATGCCAAATTTTCTCTTTGTTATCTTCCATCTTTTACACACTATAACTCACAACTGAATCGACCAATCAAAAAACTGTAAAAGAATTTTTTTTAGTACGGAATGTCGTTTTTCCAACGAACACAAGTCTGATTACGAAATATACTCTATCACTACAGCCATCTATCCTATATCTTGGCACAAATTCACAACAATATTCACGGCGGCGTATTCACTTCATCTGACATTTTGCCACCGGCACAGAAGTTGTACGTGTCTCCAAACCCGCAGCAAAGTTAGAAAATTTTTATTCTATATTTATACCTTTTCCGCTTCATAAATTGTCGAAATAAAATCCGTCCACGAAGTGGGATCATAGATTTGTCAATGCAGAATAATTCGTCTGGATTGTAATAATTTTTAAAATTTTTGTTCAGTTAATTTAAAATTGGTTGAATTTTCCATAAGCGTTTGGTGACATCCTCTGTTTCATTGTTTGTGAAATGCAGCATTCTCAAAAGTATTTCAAAACGATTTCTGTTTATTATTTTATGGGGGAACGGATGATAATAATCGTGTGTACTTGGAAGTTTTATAAGTTCCATCCAAATAATAAGCCCAAAAAGGCGCTTGATTTCTTCTTTATTGGTAGGGACCCACCGATCTATACGTTTCGAAGTAATCGCTGATCGTTCTTGTGTTGCGTATGTATTCGTCTGTTCACTTATCTCTTGAAGCATTTCTTCAGTGATTAATAGCGCATAGAATTCTTCCACATTGGCACAATTCTGCAGTTTTATGCTACTTGTGTCAACACCGTACACACTTGTAAAGGTTGTGATGTTCGGTTGATTCCCTCTTGAATCAAACCATTCTTAATCACGTTCTGTATTGTCTATGTGCACATTGTCTGACGAAGTGTCGTCTTCGGATGAGACGACGACGATTTCTGAGTGGCAAAATTACGAACGAGAAAATTGGTAGATCTAACGTGATGGTGAACGAAACTGAACTGTGACTTTTGTGCAATTGAGGATTCGTTAGGCGTCCAGACATCGTTTAGCCTCGCAATTCGTTTTCTTATTGGCTGGCAGGAAGTGGGATTTTGGGAAAACTCAGGATGTGAATACAAAGAAAAATTTATTACAATTGGGAACCTTTCCCAAGGCGGGAGTGAGGCTCCTCTCATGAAGCCAGTCACGTCGTTACCACTATCAGGAAATGCTATGCGCAATACTTCGCAATGTCTGCTGCTCACTGGCTTTAAGTCGAACTGAAACCAGGATTCGATCACATACGCTGCAAGCGAGTCCAAATTCATTCTGAGCAAATCTCTTGTTAAAACGCGTATCCGCAGCTTGTCACCGAATTTCGGTAAGTGCTGAAGGAATAGCGTTACTTGTTGATGGAGCATCTCCCTGTATCAATTAACAAATATTTTATATACAGAATTTCTGGGTTTGTTGGTGTATAAAGGGGTGTTGGGGGGAGTGAAGATGGTGGGAGCATGGTCCGATGACAAGTCGATTGTAGTTTTAACACTAATCTGGCTTTGGTTTATGTTTTTGTATATGCAGAAGTCAATAATGTCGGGAATCTTATTCTTGTCCGTCGGCCAGTATGTTGGTATACCGCCTGCTGAGCATCCAAGGTTGTTGTTAAAGATAGATTTTAGCAGTTATTTACCTTTCGTAGTGGTGAGTCGTGAACCCCAGTGGGGTGACTTAGCATTATAGTCACCGATGGCCAGAAAGCGTGGTCCTTGAAAAAAGTGTCGAATTGGTGGGTGCAAATGGGAAATTTAGGAGGGCAGTAGATGTCAGCTATGCTGATATTGTATAATAGTAAACTTATGTTGATGGCTGTGTAATGGATATTTTCGAGTTCCTGGTTTGTTATGCGGTGGTGTTTGAGTCGGTTTTTAACTAGTATTGCCATGCCTCCATGAGGTTTGTCTTCGGGGTTATTAGTGGTGTGGCACGTATAGCCAGCGATTTTACATATGTTCTTACTCGTAAGGTGTGTTCCTGACATGATCATAATGTCTATGTTATGTTTTTTCATGAATAGTTCCAACTCGAGTAACTGGCTTTTGATGCCGTTGGCGTTCCATTGAGCTATTTTTAGTTCATTCATGGTTTGATTAATTTTGCTAACAGTTCTGTTTGCTTGTTTAGTATATTCTGCATTTGTTGCATTGTGACTGTTAACTGTTGTATATTTGTAGCCAACGACATTAAGATATGCATGATATTATCTTGTTGCTTTGGTGCTGTTTGGTTTGGGTTTGATTTTAGAATGTTAGTGTACAAATTTTGATTGGTAGATGCAGTTACAGTTGCTGCATTTTTTGATGTTTGGGTCGTATTTGTTTTTGTTGCATTCTCTGACTGGATGGCATTCTCCACATGCTACGCATACGTTTGTCAGTCTGCAGTAAGCTCTGGTGTGCCCGAAGTGTAACGGCACTGTATTGGGGTTGTTCGCTTATAGGATTCTTCCACTGTTATTTTTCGGTGTACCACATATCTGATATCATAAATGGGGTGTACTTTACCTTTTGGGAGCTTCTCTTGGTCAGGCTCTAGTTCGACTCTGAACATAGATTGTGGCAGTTTGAGTTTATTTCTGATATTGTTCACCGATTTGATGCGGAAGCCTTTGCTTCTAGGTCGGCTTTAATTTCATCGGGGTCGACGTTGTGGTCTATGCCTTTGAGGATGACCTGGAGGCCTTTTCAATTGGTATGTGTAGTAGTATTTTCCATTGATATTGAGCCAATTTATTATCTGGGTAAAAGCAACTTCGCTGGTTGCTTGTATTTTAGTTTCTCGTTTTTCGCACTTTTTTAGGTCGACAATGTAATATTTGTCTTTACCTATTAGGTCGTTGATCCCGTTTATTAAAAGTTTATTGCTTTGCTCACGTAAGTTGGTGGTAAATTGGTGGTGGCTTGTGCTTGGGCTCGTGGGTGACGGTGTCAGATTCGTCGTTGAGTAAGGCGAATCTGTTGGCTGGCACTTCTAGTTGCGTCTTAGGCATTTTTACTGAGGTTGTAGGCTTTGGGCTGACCGGACTGTGTTTGCGTTTTTCTGCGTTGATTATGTTGAAGTAGCGTTGAATACCTGTAGGTTCATGTTCATGGGTTGAATGACCGTTGCTTTTGTGGCTTGCACTTTGTTGTCACTACTTGCGAGTTCTTTGTGTCTATTTGTACTTGGAAACATTGTGAGCTTTGCTCCGCTCTAGCACTTGCACAATTTGCACAATTGCATTGTAGCACTGTTGCGTAGCGGGTTCGATTTCAATTTTTAACTTGGATAGCACTTTTATACGGTTGATTTTTGCAATAGGGTTACTTTTGGAGAATATCACACGGTGCGCCGGCAGAATGCGTCTGCACTGTTCGGCTGTCGATGAATTATATATTTAATTATGTAAAATTCAATAGCATTACTTAGTACATTTACAATTGAGTTAATGAAATTACTAATTTAACTCTAATTAGGTTTATTAGTAATAATTTTTTATTCATTATTGGCTTAAAATTGCATATATTTAATGATTATTATATTAATATACATACGGAGTTAATTTATATCAACTTAATGTACTAAAAGTTTGCTGTTCCTGGTAGGCTACCTGATTGTCCTTCTTCCTCCGACGATACTGCCAGCATCGCTTTGCATTACCCATTTTCGCAAAGCACGATGTTTCTAAAACGTTTTGTTAGCCGTATATTTAGACATAATGCTCGAAGGCTGTTAATGTCTTCACAGAAAATCTTTGCTCTTCATAAATTGTCTCTGATTTTAATCCATACTCTAACTACACTTTCACTACGCAAACGAAGCATGTGCGTTTTACACATGATTTGACACAGAAAGTGGCACCATATATATATACATACAGTGGCAGTCAAAAATAAGTTTACAAGTGTACATATATTAGTGAAAGAAGAAATATCCAACAGAGATGAAATCATAATTAAACCCTTTTATATAAAATTGATTAAGAAAAATATACTTTCTCAAAAAAACTTCTAAAAACCGTCTCCCTCAAAAATTTGTTAATACTATACAATACTTATGTGTAGGAACTTGCCAGTCAAAAGTAAGTTTACGTTATTAGTAACCACAATGCCCACTGTTATTTTGGGCCATTCTTGCCATTCGACATGGCACAGATAAAGCATATTTCCTGCATTTTTTTTTATAGAGAATGTTAACCATGTTTCCTCAATCAATTTTTTCAATTCGCTTAAAATTTAGGCCTTTTTTCAGAAATTTTCATTTTAAGCCAAGACCACATATTCTCGATAGGAGAAAGATTGGGGCTTTGGGCCACTTTAAAAGGTTTACGTTATGCTCCTTTAAGTATTTAAGCACAATTTTGGTGGTGTGAATTGGTGCATTATCTTGCTGTAGGATAAAATCTTCGCCAATTAGCCTCTTCTCTTCAGGTATTATAACTTCTTTGAGCAAATTTAAATATATAGCAGAAGTTAATTTTCCTTCCAAACATACTATTTTACCTACTCCATTCCCTAAAAAGCAACCCCATACCATTATGCCCTTATCCTGCCTCTTTAAAGTATGTTGGGTGCATTCATAGGAGAATGATTGCCGGTTTCCTCTCCAAACGTACATGCGGCCTTGACTGTGTGACATTCTAATCAATCATGCTTTCATCGGATCATAAAATCCTATACCAGAAATTTTCTGGCTTTAAAGAATGCTCGTTGTAGAACTCCATTCTTTTTAGCCTATTCTTTTTTTCAGCATTGGTATTTTGCGCGCTACCCGTCCGTTTTTCCCACTTTCTTGAAGTCTTCTTCGAACTGTTTCTACGGAAGGAGCTTTTCTACCTTCTTCTACTAGTTTTCCTCGGATTTTAATTGCTGAAATGAAAGGGTTTGATGAGGAGCGTATTAGAATTCCTCTATCCACTCTTTTTTCAGTCATTCTAGGTCTTCCTGATCGTCTTGCTTCGATAATGCAATGCTCATTTTGGAAGGTTTTAATAACTTTACAAATTGCCATTGCACTTTTTTCAAATATTGCTGCAATATCTCTGAGACTTTTTCCTTCTTTGTGCAGTTTTATTATTGCCTTCCGCTCCTCGATTGTTAGATGCCTGAGGTTGGCCATTATATTTTAAAAATTCCAAAAAGTACAAAATATTGTTGAATTTTTAATACCTAAAAAATTAAAGGGTTTTACTTACATATGAATGGAAATCGATATTTAAATCATTTACTGTAACAAACTTTAAATAAGACAGAATAATCCAACCAAAATAATCCACCATACAAGATCAAAAGTCTTCCTTCACTGACTACAGATCAATTAAATCTTTTAACCTTAGCGTTTCGAACGGCTCCTCTCCCGTTGATCACGGTACAATAGTCGCTGAGTATTAGCGAAATAAAATATTTAACTTTCCATGTCGCTCCAATTTTAGGATGCACTTCTACTGTTTTTAACCATTTGCACTATAAGTTTTTTCCTAGTTTGTTCTCGGTCAACTCTGAATTAATTTTCTGATTTTGATATCACATGTTAGGTATGAAGTAATTTCTTGCAGTTATTTAAAATTTAATAGTTTATTAACAAAACGATTGTTCACAAAAATGCAAAAAATCAAAATACGAACATTGAGTTTATTCTCATTTATAATTTTTTAAAGTATGATACTTTTTAAAACAATCTCCTACATTTAAAAATAGCATCCTGTCGCAAGATTCACAAAAGTATAATGTTGTTCGCTTTCCACCCTTTATTTTACGATTTCAACACACCAGACAGTCATTATGTTTGCTTTAAGGATCTGTCACTAGTATATGTAATTTACCATCTAATCCATATTCGTGGCCTGACGTGGAGGGTCTTCCCCGACGGTTCGCACCTTGTCGAACATTTTCAACAAATGACTCCACTAGTTTGCGAATAAGCGGAGCAGATTTCTAGACCCCAAAAGAATAATTTCCTCCACCCAAGGGAACCATCATAACGTTATAATAACGTTATTATTTCGGTCAGAACTATACCGGTTCATTTTCCATAAAAAAGAACGATACTTTTGTACCAAAATTATTTCGGTTACATTGAACCGAAATCGCTGTGACCGAAAAAATTTCGGTCCAATTGAAACGTTGTGATTGGAATTTTTAAGATGAAGTTCAGATCATAAAATTGTGTCTAATACACCCGATGTATTTATTTAACAATCATTTCCTCATTTAAAAAAACGATAAGACAGTAGATAAAGTGGAAATCCAGAAAACAATCATCATATTCGAGTAGGACTACAAAAGTATTTTGGGGCTTAGTATGAGTAATATTTAGGGACCATAACGGTTATGAATTTTCCAGTATAACTCAATTGTAAAAAAATTATTTCCTGATTGTTATTTTTTTAGGCTAAAATAAAAATGTTTTGATTTTAATAATGATTGATTTTGTCCTCAAATTTTTTATTTTTCTTCAAAATAATAAAAAGAGTACTGTGGAAAATCTAAGGAAATTTATTCGGGAAATTTCTACCAAATGAAAACCTGCGCTTCAATGTAAGCTTTATTTCAGGAATGTTTTTAGAGTAACTAACTAACTGACTAAAGAATAAAAAGGGAACTCCGAATATACTTAACAGTAATTCGTGAGTGTTGCCATGATACGAAATATGCGAGTAATTCGAAGTGGAATAATAAATTTTCAACATCCTCGGGCGGGGGCAGGTTCTCGTAGTTCCAAAGAATAAATATGTTGTACAGGTCGGCGTAACTTTGTTTCATTAGAAAAGCGCACCTCGCAGGCTCTTACCCTACCATCGCGTCCAGGGAAAACATGGTCTACTACCGCCAACTGCCAAAGTATTCTTGGTTTAGCCTAGTCATAAACTAAAACGACCTCGCCAGGAGATAGCTGAGAATTAGCCGAATGTCCGAGATTATAAAATGATCGTAGATGCTTCAAATATTCATTTTTCCATCGCTTAGCAAAATAGGCGAAGATTTTGCATCGAGATTTACAAGTTTCTCTCAAAATTGGGGCGGAGGCAGACTCCTCCTGTGCAACGTTGTCACCGTGCGAATGGCCACAGTTCCTTAAAAAGGTGTTCGGGCTGAGCGGACTCAATTCGAGGGGATCGTTACACATATAGGTCAAAGGTCGATAATTTATTACACTTTCAACCTCCACTATGAGTGTCTAAAGGTGTTCGATGTTCAACGTTGCCCTTCTAATTGTGATTTTTAAGATGTCCTTGATGCTTCTGATGATCCGTTCCCAAAATCCCCCCCGCCAGGGGGCTCGCGCGACGATGAACTTCCAGCGAATACGCCGATTCGACAAAAATTCCTAGAAATTGCTCTCTTTAAATACCTCTGTGAGGCTGGGTAATTCTTTAGAAGCTCATTTCAAAGTTTTAACGTTGTCTGAATATATCGTATTCGGAATACCTCTTCTTGAAATAAGTCTGCAGAAGGCCAGTAAGCACGCCTCAGTCGTAAGACTGTTAAAAATTTCCAGATGAACGCAGCGGACGACGGCACATGTGAAAACTAATATATTAGGGGGACTCATAAGTAATCAATTATTTTGCATTCATAGACAAAATGTTTTTTTGAAATGACATTTTTATTTTTTAATCGTTTATGTAATCACCGTCGTTTGCGATGACTTGTTGCCATCGTTCCTGCAAAAGTTCAACCCCCCTCTTGAAAAAGTGGGGTGGACGTGACTCAAAATATAACTCAAGGTGCGTTTGGACATCGGATAAGAAATTAAAATTTTTATTTCGTAACGAATGCTCCAGTGACCTGAACAGATGGTAGTCCGTCGGTGCTAGGTCTGGAGAGTATGGAGGGTGCGGTAGAAGTTCCCAGCCTAACTGCTTAATTTTCTCTTGAGTAATCTTCGCTGCATGAGGACGGGCATTATCTTGTTGGAGTATCACACCTTTTCTGTTGACTAAAGCTGGTCTTTTTTCTATGAGTGCGGACTGTAACCGTTGTAATTGTTGACAATACAGGTCAGCAGTAACTGTCTCCCCAGGTTTCAATAATTCGTAATGCACTATACCTGAACAATCCCACCAAATACACAATAACACCTTCCTCAGGGATAGGGTTGGTTTAGGGGTTGGAAGAGGTCTCTCGTTTGCAGATAACCATTGTTTCGATCGCTATCATAAAGGATCTATTTTTCATCTCCAGTTACGATCCTAGACAAAAATGGATCTCTGCTTAGTCTGATGAGCATGGAATTACAAATTGTTCGCCGAAGATCTTTATTGGCCTCAGACAACAGGTGTGGAATCCATTTACCTTGTCTATGTACCTTGCCAATTTCTTTTAAATGCCTTTGTACGGTGGACCAGGTAGAACCAAGGCTTCTTGATAGTTTCTGTATAGTTAACCTTGGATCGGACTCCACTAGAGATTTTAAGGCGTCGTTATCGAATTGACCTGGGCGTCCAGTTCAATGCTTATTTGACAGGTCATAATCATTTGCAGCAAATCTTCTGAACCAACGTTGACCCTTGTTGACCTTCAACACATCTTCATATATGTCGCAAATTTTGCTTGTTGTTTCCGTGGCACTTAAACCGGCGTTAAAATGGAAATGTACACAATTACGAATATGGCTCTCAGAAGGTACAAAGTCCGCCATTTTATTACAGGGCTACAAAAAAAATTTATATTGTTGGGAATAAATTACTAACAAACTGGTTGAAGAATAACACAAAAAAAAGTATGCTTACACTTGTCTGGTTGTCGCAGAACTAATGAGAAATGGTATCTTGCGAAAATAATTGATTACTTATGGGTACCCCTAATATATGGTATATCTTGGCAGCTTCCCTTGGATATAGTGGATCTGCGAAATCGACCCCTACCTGAGAAAGGGCGAACTAAAGTCATCACTTGGCAGAGGGCCATAGGGCTGTGTCAATGGTTTTGACTTAAATCGTTGGCAAATTAAACATCTGCGAATAGCTCTTTTTATAATCGGTCGTCCTCTCATTATCCAAAAACCTTCTCGGAGCTTAGAAAGTGTTGAATTTACTCCCGCATGTAATTGCTGGTAATGCACATCGATAACAAGAAGTCTGGTAAGATAGCAATCAGGTAGAATAATGGTGTGGACAAAATCCATTTCTTCATCCCCAACTCGAATTAAACCATTGGTGTCCAGTTCGGGATTCAAGGAGCGTAATTTGGAAGCAGTGGATACGCATTGACCTCTCTGCAGTAAATAACATTCGTTAGAAAAATAGGTAGATTGAATACACTTCAACCAATATCTTTCGGCGTCGCTGATTTCCTCGGCTGACATGGGTACATTCACACAGGGCTGAGCCTTCTGTCGTAAACGTTGAATAAAGCGCATTACATAGCAATAACTTTTTCCAAGAACTGAAGGTTTCTGGGGTCGTTATAGGCTCTATTGCGTGGACGTCCATATTTTCGTTCATCAAATCTGTAGTTAACGCAATAGGTAAATCAAGTACTGTGAAGTCTTACCGAGGCCATTGCGATTGCGTTTCAGATTAACCAAGAAGGGCCGCGACTCCAAGCGACAGCCTTGGCAAATTGGGCTACACTAAACCCTCGTGTTAATAAACCGGCTGGATTGTCATTTCCTGGGCAATGTTTCCACTCCGTTAAGTTCGATTTAGCCCTTATTTCCTGAATTCGGTTGGTCACGAAGGGCTTCCATTTCTTCTCGTTTCCAGAGATCCAATACAGCACGATCTTAAAGTCACTCCACAGATAATATTCGTCAATAGTAAGTTTAGGAGTTTCCATTAAATAACATTTCAGTCTTAAGGCGATAATTGCAGCGGTAAGCTCCAACTGAGGGAGAGTTACCTCTGGATCCATATTGAGGCGTTTAAGAGGAGCTACCCCGTTCTTAGCACATAAAAAGGCTGTGTAAATCCTACCTTCTTCGTTCGTGATTCGAATGTACACCACAGCTCCATAAGCCCTTGTACTAGCGTCTGCGAAGATATGAATATGCTTATGAACAATTGAATCGAAAAAAGGAACATCTCATGCTTTAATTCTAATCATCTCATGCTTTAATTCTAATAAATCGCCCAAGATCCGCTTCCATTGACTCAAAAGAGAATTTGGTGAGATTTCGTTCCAAGCGTACTTTTCCCTCCATAATTCCTGGAAGAGAATCTTAAGTCGAATAGTGAGAGGACAAAATATACCTATAGGGTCGAATATTCTAGCAATCGATTGCAAAACACTGCGTTTGTTTCCAACAGGGTTGTCATTGAGAAAAGTTATAAGTGAACGCCAGCATAGTGTAATTTGATCACAGTTCGTATTCCACCAGATTCCTAATACCTTCTAATTGGAAGACACGACTTCTTTTCGAAGCGCCTTTCTAATCTGATCGTCATTGGTGTTCCATTTTCTTAAACGCGTACCAGCTCGCTGCATTATATACATGCTCTCGTTGTAAAGTTGAAGTGCTGCTCTTTCGTTAGGCAAACTCAGCACCAAATCGTCCATGTAGAATGACTCTTTCAATACAGCACAAATTTCACCAAATGCGGTCGCTTCTAAATCAAAATGCTTCCTCAAGGTAGCGGAGAGCAAGAAAGGGCTGGCGTTTACCCCAAAGGTAACTCTCGTCATTCGAAATGTCATTAATTTCGGAAGATTTTCAACATCTTTTACCTCTGATGAAAACCATAAAAAACGATGACTATCTCGGTCCCCTTTTCTTAAGGCAACCTGTAGGAAAACCTTTTCGATGTCAGCTATGATACCGATTTTTCCAGGCCTAAGGTTTAAGATTATTTTTAACATATCCGGGAGCAAATTAGTTCCCGTGTGCAGGTGCTCGTTAAGAGACAAAGCTGATGGGGCGTGGGATGACGCATCGAACACAATTCGAATTTTTGTCGACGCCTTGTTCAAGCGGTATACCGGACGATGCGGCATATAATAGCATCGCTTGCCTTTGGATTCATCAATGACCGGTTCCACAAAATCGTTGATGAATTCCGTCATTAATCTGTCGTATTCTAACAGGGGCGCAGTACCATTTAATGAAAGCTTCCGCACTAGAGTTTTTAGCCTTTTTTACGCGATAGCTTTGTTGTCCATTAATTTGACGTCTATATTTTTCCACGGCAAGGAAGTCTCATAGCGCCCAACTATATTTTTAATACAGGAGTCCTGCAATTTTTTGGTCGTATCGCTGCATTCAATTTTATCATGTTGGATGCCTAAAATTTCTAGATCCCAGAAATTTGTTACTTCATGTTCTTATATACTAAAGGTAGCCAAAACAGGTGAAGATTTAAATCGTTCATTTTTAATTAAGAGAATAATGCCTACCGGATGGGGCCCCTGTAACGTCCACCTGAAGATAGTCTCAGCAAGGATTAGTCTATCTGTAATCCGTCGAGTTTGGCCTGTCACTACGGCCCAGTAGTAATCGGCACCTAGAAGAAGAGAAACACCCGGCGTCTGCTCGAACTCATCTCCAACCATCACGTCTGCCAAAATCATTTCCTTCAGACAGTTTAACTCGTTCGGAACAGGCAAAACGTCAGCACATATATTGGGTACAACTATAGCTTCGATATTCACACCGTCCCTTGTGTGCCCACTGGACAATCGCAACGATACCAACTTACATCTCCTTATCTCCTTTACAGCTTTGCTACTGAACGGCAACATACTCATATCGACCCAAGCAATCACTGGCAACCATAATCTATCGGCTATGTCTTCCCGAATGTAAGTCTTTTCACTCGCACCGTCTAGAATAAGACGTATATTAAGATTAGGTGTCGTCTCATTACGAGGGGAAGCTATTGCTCACGCGGTTTGCAAAAATATTTGGGACTCCTTTCCAACTGCGTACGCGCATAAGTTCGTAGTCTCTGCTACCGCGACGGCCGTTGGTTCCTTAGCCTTGTGAAAAGAGGGATCACACATGGTGGTTGCATGGCGCCCTGAACATTTTTTACACGGTAATTTGCGCGCGCGACAATCCTTAGATCGGTGACCGCCATTTAAACAACGAAAACATTTCCCGTTTTCCAACAATATTTTTTTGTTATCGTCCATGTTATCACACTCTCACGTCTGATGTTTTTTCATCCCACAGAATAAGCAGGCTGAATCGCTGGATTCGACGTTAGCAGTAAGTAATCCAGCAGCAATCGATAGCCTCTTTTTGTCACTTGCCATTGTCCTGTCATCTCCCACAGCTGGTGTTCTTTATATGGAGGCACGTTCCATTGCTTCTACCTCACCTTTTATGAATTTGAGTAAGTTCCTTATTTGAGTGTCACCGCATAGCTGTGTGGTACTGCCAGATACGCTATGGATATCGGATCCGGATCGGTTTTCATCGTCGCTCCCATTCTTCTCTTCGAATACATCTTGTCTCTTTCGTAAATGTTCCACACGCAAAGCTGGCGGTAGCGCTTTCATTAAGATGGGTTTGAGACCGACGACATCGTATGCATTTTTCACAAACGGCAAACTCATTAACCGCTGCACCGTCATATCGATTAATCGTTCCGTATTGCCATACTCGTCTTGTAAGAGTGCAATAGCACTGTCGTAACACTGACTGGAGGGGGCGTATCCCTAGAGTGTTTGTGCTGCCGATCCCATTAACGCATTTTGGAGATAATGAAATTTGTCAATACCGTTTAAGTCCGGATTTTCGTGAACAGTGACTTTGAATTGCTGCCAAAACGGCACCCAATCCTTATGATCACCTCCGAATGTTCGTTGTTTGAGCCGTTCTAATTTCGTTGAACTTGATTTATTGACATCGGGTTTCTTGGAACCATGGGACCGCTCAACTTTCCGGCTACCTTTTTAAGACGTACGTTCAAGCGAGTTATTGCATCGATTGCTAGATCTTCATGCTATGCAATGTTTCCGGATTCTCGCTGTAAATCTTCGGTTTTTACTAACCTCTTGTCAACTATATCAGCATTTATGTCCCGTAAACTATTGTGAGCAGCCGTTAATCTTTGTAAGAACGCTTGTAGTTCTTCTTCAAGCCATCCACTATTTTGGATTCTGAACTGTTCAGGAATTCGATAGCAACTCTAGCTATTTTCATAATCTGCCCTCTATAAGAGGCACGCGACGCTTTATACGGCATGGTTCACTGTTCGTTTTCGCGTATTCAGATCGTTCAGCACTCCAAATGAAAACCCGCACTTCGATTTAAGCTTTATTTCAGGAATGTTTTTAGAGTAACTAACTAGCTGACTAAAGAATAAAAAGGGAATTCCGAATAGACTTAACAGTAATTCGTGAGTGTTGCCATGATACGAAATATGCGAGTAATTCGAAGTGGAATAATAAATTTTCAACAAGTGCATAAAAAATGTAACAAAAGTTTGTGTAGTTCAAAAAGTGCAAATTTATGTGACTGTGACATATTACAAATAATATTGGTTAGAAGTTTAACCTAAGCAATGATATATTTTCCAAAGTGTTTGGTCCTAAGTGATTTTTGTAATCAGTCAAAATATATTTTAGCGCCGAAAATGGACGCACAACGCTAATCTGCGTAGCAGATACTCCCTGAACTACATAAGCTAACTTAGTAAGTGTTGGAGTAATAAATCTTTTTGAGTGCCAATGATGCAACACATTTGATGCTGTTGGACATCGATCATTGATATCCAAGATTTCTTTCACTGTAAGGTCAATGTCGTCAGTGACATAATTTGAATTATTAATTCCGCAGACTTCAGATAAATAACTCTCTAAAAGAGTTTCACATTCAGTGCTTGATGCATCTGCTGCTGTAGATAATGCAGTACTTGTCGAAAATGATGAAGTTGGGCCCGTTGAAATTGATGCATTTGAAGACATTTGTGTTGCCTTAAAGGACATAAAAGTAAAAATAAACTTCATATATATTATATTTATTTTACCTCGTTTTCAATACTTTTTAATTGTTGGTATAGGCTCTTCAAGTGATTTTGCGCAAGAAGAATTTTGTCTGATAATTCAGGAGTGTTAAAATGGCATCTGAATCTGGGGTCTAGGTAAAGTGCCTTGAAGTGAAATATTTTCAAGAAGCATAGTTTTTCGCGCATTGAGGCTATCAAATAATTTGTCTGCTAATGATACAGAATTATCTTTAAAATTTTTAATTTTTAAAATTAACTCGAGCCACATTTTGAAGAAATCACCATAGACCAGCTGTTTACTTTGTAAGTGAACTGTTATATCTTTCATCTGTTTGAAAAGTATTAGGAACTTTTCAATGAATAACCAATCCACTGCACATAAGGCTCCACTCAAACTGTTATCACAAAACGTCGTTAATTCTAAAAGTCTCCTCAACATATTAAATAAAGAGTTCCACCTAGTTGGAACATCTACAATTGGCATTCTTAAATTTTCCATTTTAAGTTGTAGCATATAGGACAGAGATCGCAATTTTTTTGCAATTTCTCGATATTTAGATATTTTGCGGCTAATTTCGTTTTCTCTCAAAACATCGTTCACTGGTAATTGCACCATATGCGCAGCGCATCTAACTATTTGAACGCCTACTAAAACTGACGCAAACTCGTCAAAGATTGAAATGTCCAAATCGCTGTTGCTTTCATTTTCTTCAGAGAAATCTAGAGGACTTTCAACGGAGTAAGTGAGCAAACTTCCTGCCGCAACCATATTTCGGCCGCTATCGCTTGTTATAGAATATACTTGGTGTATGCTGTAACTAAAATATTGAAATTTCAATCAAAACGACGATAATGTTTTAAAATTTAGAAACTAATTTTAGGTATTAACCTAATTCTTGCTATCACTTGAGCCATTTATTTTGAAAGTGACCTAAGTAATTTTTCCAAAAAATGCTTTTAATTATAATAAAAAATTGAATTTAATATGATTCAGTTACCGGCAAGCAAAACAGAAGAGTGAGCTGTTTTCAAAATTAACGGTTCTCAATAAAGTGCTTAGATCAAATAAACAATTTTAAGCCAACTGGAATTTCGCTGGATCACAATAATAAAATGTTTCTATTTCATGTTTTGATCGTCGTTGAAGAACGTGAAATTATAGCAATATACTTACGTTCGTAGTGTGTCCAGTATAAATTTCTTTAAATTGTCCACAGTATGTCTTTCGTTTAGCTCTTTCATAGCAAGATTCTTGACAACGATTTCTCCCTCCACAATCAATTGAACATTTATTCCTATCACCCTACGATAGTGTCTAGTGGCGCTATCAATTTCCATTTCAATTCTTTTCTTGCAAAGATTTGAAGTGTGTTTTCTCATAGCTTCTGCTTCTTTTGAAATGTATTGAGCCACATTATTTTCATTTATTTGTGTCATATTTAGCGATTCAAAAATTGAACGAATTAACTGTTGCAAAGAAGTCGTATTCAAAATACTAAAAGGTAATCCATGTTTGGTATTTCGCGTTCACTTATCTTTATTTCAATTTTTCTTTTTTTTTTTGCATTGTGGATCTGATACTACATATTTCCCTCTACTTGAGACCAAATGATGTTTTTTTTGTAAATGCCATTTTATACTACTTAAATGATTGCCCCTAATTGAATAGTTGCAGTTAGGAATACCACAGTTTGATTTATTTTCAGATGAATTAAATATAAACATTTCACGTATTCCAGAATCAATTTTTTTCTGCCCATTTTCTTATCATTTTATTGCAATTTTATAACAAAATAAAGTTACTGCTACAGATCGTTTCCTTATCGCAATGCAACTAAAATTATCATGTCTATCCAAGCGCCGCCGGGCAAGCTGTACCTTCTTTACTTGGGAATTACTACTTATAGCTAGCGGAGCCGAGCACTACTAAGCAAGTAGCGCACATCAACGCGCAGTGCATTTTCTCTAAAGCGGACCGATATATTCACAGAGTTTTATTTTTCGGTCCGGTCAGACCGAAAAAAGAAAGAACCGAAATGAAGCATTCATGGTCGGGACAAAATTTTTAGGAATCCTTTCGCGGCAAACATTTTACGATTCGGTCGGATTATAACGTTTAGTTTGAACTTTTTCATATTTTTTTATATCGGTAGGTACGCTGCCTCCACCATTTTGTAGATTCCCACATAAAACAGTATGTTGCAGCGTATTGGTCCGCGCAATCAACTCCTGCCATGTACTTATTGTAATTCCAGACTATCTGATGTTTTTTTTATTTCCTTTGGAATACCTCCATGTGTAAATCTTTTAATAATTTTCATTACCGAGAAGCCATAACTACTTAGCATATATTGATAACACGCTTATCCTTCCATGCTGAGGCTAGTAATTTTTCGGTCGACAAGCAAAAACATTTTTGATTTTAAGGTTGGTTTAGCTACCTTCCTTGTTAAACATTTTCTGTTACTTTTCATTGTTCCAGTAATTTTTTTTTTGTAATTTATTCTTTAGAAGTTCTTCTGCTAATGTGATACTTGTATAATATCGATCAGTGTATAGATGATATCCTGTCGCGCCTGTCATTGTAATGAATTTTTGTACAAATGCAAAACAATTCTTGTACTTATCGGTAGTTCTGGATGAATAAGTGAGTCGGAAGTAATAGTCCCATAATAAGGTAATATTGAATATACGTAAACCGTATTTGCATCTTCTAGTACATATATCCGAAGTCCACATTTTGTTGGTTTATTAGGATTTTAGATGATAAAATCAATTCTACTTTTAAATTTCACCACTGACTCATCAACACAAATTTCTTTTTTGGGACAAAGTTCTTTAAATTTAGAATCAAGATATTCTATGTAAAAATTTACTTTCTGCGTTCTTGTCCTTAATGAATTGTTTTGCACCAAATTTTCATTTAGATAAAACATCCAAAATATTTGGAAAAATCTTTCTCTTTTAAAAATATTGGAAAAAAGGGAATCTTATTAGTGAAACTAGAACAAACCTGTGCACATGCACAATATAGCAGTTTTATGGAATCTTGACAATCTTTGGTGGGTGAATTTTGAAATTTCGCGTTAACTGCACTTCAAAAGTGCATAAGAGTCATTTTCCTCACCACCTTGCGGTATGACATTGGCGCGTTTTTTTTAAAGAGGTGTCCCCTGCAGGCCTACTCCTCTGTGTATCACAGTAAGACTCAAAAAACAGGTACGACTGTTCAGGTACAGATACAGGTATTTCTGGTTATTTTAAATTTTATAATATTTCTTCATAAACAATATTGTCCGTTATTCCCCCCGTGGATGTTTATTCGATGAGACAATTTGAATCTTCAGAGAGGGTCCTGATGTTGCGCGAGATATGGCGCTATATAATTGACCGTGCGAGAAGCATGGTTCAAATAAATAAAGCCCAACTTTTTGAAAAGTTTGCCCTTGAGCTTTATTTATGGTCATCGCATAAGCCAGTCGAAGAGGAAACTGATGCCTACGAAATGTAAAAGGAATCGTGGGATCACTTGACGTATCTAATGAAATTCGCGGAATAAAGTGGACGCGGTGGGGTTCTAAAATAGAAGTGGCCACAATCATATTTGGTCGAAAATCCGTAACCACTAATCGAGAGCCATTGCACAGTCCATTTTTAATATTCAAATTTC
>MNCL01000383.1:0-37988 GCA_001932985.1 Proctacanthus coquilletti
CGACGGATCCTGTACCTCCTGCGGGCTTCAACGGGGTTCTTGTATTGGTAACCTTCTTCGGTCAAAACATGGGCTGGTTCTGGTTCAGCTTCGACTGGAGGCAGGTATTCGTTAGTTGGGGGAAGGTAGTCATTGGATGGGATTGCTAGTTCGGAAACGTCACGACGACGGCGGATCCTGTACCTCCTGCGGGCTTCAACGGGGTTCTTGTATTGGTAACCTTCTTCGGTCAAAACATGAGCTGGCTCAGGTTCTGGAAGAGCTTCAATTTGATCTACTGGGGGAAGGTATTCGTTGGATGGGAAAGCGATTTCGGAAACATCACGACGACGACGACGGATCCTGTACCTCCTGCGGGCTTCAACGGGATTCTTGTATTGGTAACCTTCTTCGGTCAAAACATGGGCTGGTTCTGGTTCAGCTTCGACTGGAGGCAGGTATTCGTTAGTTGGGGGAAGGTAGTCATTGGATGGGATTGCTAGTTCGGAAACGTCACGACGACGGCGGATCCTGTACCTCCTGCGGGCTTCAACGGGGTTCTTGTATTGGTAACCGTCTTCAGTCAAGATATGGGCTGGCTCAGGTTCTGGGAGAGCTTCAATCTCTTGTTGAACTGGTGGAAGGTATTCGTTTGATGGGAAAGAGAGTTCAGAAACATCACGACGGACGCGGTATCTGTACCTCCTCCTGGCAGCTTCAGGTACCTTGTAGGCGTATCCTTCTTCGGTTAAAACATGGGCGGGTTCAGGTTCCACAACTGCAGGTGGAAGGTATTCCTGGGATACAGGAGGAAGGTATTCGCTTGAAGGCAATTCTGAAACATCAGCCGCAACAACGGCGAACAAGACCAGGGTAACCACGAAGAGCTTCTGCAACTGAAAAAGGTGCTATAACCAACTTCCTTGTAGGTCCTTTTAGAAAACTTACCATTTTAGAACTAATCCAGAGCCAAGACAGTTCTCGAATGGTGATGTGATTTCTGGATCCCATATTTATATGTCGAAAGAACTTCTTAATGATTTGACGCTCTCAGATCGTCTCATTGACCGGGTCTCCGAATACCGGCCTGAATTAATTAATTTACGGATCATGCAAAAAACCGGTTGGCATCATCAAAGTTTTTGATAAATTTTTACGTAATTTTATCACTCGACACTCTTGCAGGTGCCCAGCTAAAGCGGTCGTTAAACTTTTCGCCGCAGACGATTTTTTTAATTGATGTGGCCATTATTCTATAGGAATATACGGCTATTAATTGATCTTCGGTAGGGCACCTGGGCGAGTTTAGAGAGATCGCCATCCATTTCCTTTTTCAAATTAAAACTATGCTAAAGCTGGTGAAGCGCTTATGTCTTTAATTAGCCGCTTCAAAACGTGCTCAATTTCCGAGGCGGCTGAAATAAAGGGCTTGAATAATTTCCTCACACCTTTGCCGAAAGATTTCATTTTTAATATTTTCGAAATATTTCATAGATTTGAAAAATTCAGTAATTGGAAACAAATTATTAACATTTTCACGATTATTGGTAACTGTGGAAATTTTTTTATTACTTGGAAACTGGTTTCATCACTTCTTAAGAATTGTCGTGGCAACAAGACAATAGCGATTTTATATTTTTTTTAGCTTTAAGATTTTCGGATCTCTTTAATACTTGCCAAATTAATTGAATGAGTTCATATCGCAAAACTAAAGCCTTTTAAGGTGTTGTCGTGAAAAGTGTATTGACCTGCGGTTTTACTATAAATCTGTGCTTTGTTAATTGTTAATGAAATATTTTCCTTATAAAAAATCTGTCGTTTGATTCATTCATATTTACAGATTCGATTTACAGATTATTTAAAGTTACAAATATTTTTAATTTTCGTTTTTCTTTGAGTTTAATTTATTATTATATGTTCCAGATTTCAATAACAAGGAGTTAAAAATAAAGTAACATTATATTACTGGATATCAAAAGATTTGGAAACAAATAGCCATATAAATTTAACGAAAATTATATTCGTTCGTTTATTATTCAGTAACTCGAAAATTAATTTTAGATGAGGTTTATAAGTTTAGCATGTAATGAATGATTCTGTGATTTTTAAATTTAGTAACACTTGCTATGTTTGAGTGTACCTCAAACCACTTCTAAGCATCGAATCGTATCATAAGCATAGTCGTACCTCTGTTCAAGAAAACATCTCACCCATTAGTACTTAAGATAATTTTTTGCCAAGCTTGAATTTAGTAACGAGTGTACTAAGAAAAAAGTGTATAATTAATAATTGAATGATCATTAAGTAGCAGCAGTAGAAAGTAATACAAAAAATATGTTCATATTCACAATGTCTTATTTTAAATGCTATTAAAACATAAATAGGCACAAGGACCAAATGAAGTACTGTGCTTATATACTGAATTCGGGCAAGATGAAAGGATAAAATAAAATAAAAAATATCGTGCATATGGTACACTAACAATTCCATATGTTATTGGAATAACTCCTTCCTATTATTTCTCCAAGTTTCTCTCATATACCTAATAAAATCTTTATATCAAGATAAGAATCTTTAAATATCACAAGTATCTAAAAAGATTTTCTTATAAAAACTAAAGAAAATGTTATTAAAGTAATTTTAAGTTTGCCAAAATGAAAATGTATATTCAAACTTTATTCTTGTTATAAATATACCGAAAATTAAAATAATTAAAATAAGTGTTATTTTTACATACGTTCTGGTAAATTTGGCCATCACAAAAATTTATGGTTTAATTTACTTATATTAATTTTTATATATAAACGATTTCGAGACAAAAATAATTTTCGTTTAGAAATTCTCCTAAAATATTAGAGTATTACTTTTTCTTGTATAAACTTTGTTTTACAGTAGCAAACAGAAATGTAAATGTAAATGCTCCATATTTTTGCATATTTAGAAATGCATTTCTTTCGGTATATATATTTTTTGTCTTTTATAAATTTAAAAACTTATGTACGACAGAATGGATGCAATATTTTAAAAAACTAATACGTAAAAATAAAAATATTATTTGAACTTTTCAAACATTTACTAACGTTTGATTGTCGGAAAACCAAACCTTGTTGTTGTGCACGCGTCCCTGATAGAATCTTTAGCGTTTTAAACTATTAGATTAAATGTTTTAAATTATTAAACTAAACAGTAGTTCTAAAAAGATGTGAGAATTTTCAAAAATTGAAGAAAAGAGACAAATATCTTTTAAAATAGAAGTCTTACTTAATTTTATATTTTTTGACTAGAAGATACAATAGATTTAAGACTTTCATAACGATGTAGTAATAGGCATATAGTAAAATAAATATCTTCTACATAAAAATTTCATTCTCTTCGGCTGTTATTACTCACTCCTTACTACTTAAGCTTTTTTTATAAAGTTTCATAATATATTTCATCAATCAAGCACAATTTGAATAAATGATGCGCCGTCGTCTGATTTCTTTTTAAAAATTCTATGAAAGAAACACTATTCATTATTTGGTGATTTATTGAAAATAGTGAAACTTCCGATTAGTTATGGAACACAATTCCATTCAAATGACTGCCTCGGCTAGCCTGGCAGTAGCTCATCCTGTCAACCCAATTTTGCAGTACACTCTCGATGGTTTGAGGCCCTATTTCACGAATAGCGCGATCAATATTGTGCTTAATGTTTCTGGATTGTCATCGATAACATCGATCTTTAACGGCATCTCCCAAGAAAAGAGTCCAACGGCGTCAAATCCGTGGCAAGTGCGATTGGTGCATTATTTCGCCCGAAATTTCTTTCCATAATTCGCACTGTCACTCAATTTAGAAATAAATTTTTAATATTTCCCAACGTTGTTCAACCGCAAATCTATTTCTTTCGTACCGCGGAATACCGCGCACTGTGTTTCTGCCAAGTTTTTGAGCGCGAAAAAGCTATCTGTGTCAAAGTAACATGCAATTTAAAAAGAAAGAAGTCGATGTCCCACTCTTTATAATGAATGGAATTCTGTGGTAAAAAGCCTTTTATTAGCAAAAACTATCAACTTTATTAATTATAGTACATTAATTAAAACATAACATATCTTCTTTGTGTTGGCAAGAAAACTTTAATTTTGTATTAAAATTTCATTGTGACTTTTTTTATATTCATTGGGATACTTCTTGAATATACGAACTAAAGAATAAGAAAAGTCTTCATATATCAAATAAACAGCAGTTTGTAATATAATAAACTTTTTAAAAGAAAGAAATGGTTTTTGCGAATTTAAGAAAATATTTGTCGACTATTAGCAATCATTTTTTTACATTTCTAAGTATATTTATTTTCGTCTATGTGTTTTTTTTAAGTAATCAAAACTTTCAAATAAGTTTTATATAATTTGAACACTACTTAAATTAAAATTACGAATTATAATGTAAAACAAAATGTAATAGCACTTAATATACAACATTTCCACTTGAGATATTTTATAAATAACAACCTTCTTGCAATTTATTTCAAAGTTTGATAATAATTTTAATGAGGATTTTGTCTTAAAAGTTTTTACATTTTCATAACCTTTTGAATAGGATACATACGTTTAAAAATAAGAAAATAAAAACACGTCATGAATTTTTATAACAATAACTTTACGAATTTTAACTTCTTTGCAAATCTGTAATCACTATTTTGTTAAATACAGGGAAAGTGGGCAAACAAAAATTTATATAGGGATTATATTTCTTATAATGCTGAATATTTGTACCATCCTTGCCTTTTATTTATTTTTAAGAAAAGGAGCAATTTGATTAATCTTTTTTCGAGGAATGTGATCAATACTCCTTTGAACTTATTTTAAGAAACACTTTATATAAAATCTTACAGTTCACTCGCTCTAAAAGATTAAAAGTAAAATTATTTCCAACAATTTTCAATGAGACCTTTAACAAGGTACATCTTCACTGTTTTATTTTTATATGTTTTATGCTTATGAAACGAACACAACTTCATAAAAGAATTTATTAATATTACTTATTATCACTTTCTTTTGTTTCCAAATGCTTTAAATATGAAATGAATAACTGTTCTCAATTTCCCACTTTTTGCTGAAAGGAAATTTAACATTGCAATTTCTTCAAGTAGTTCTTAAAATTTCTCATATAAGAAAATTGATTCCCTGCGTCGAACAAGCCCAAATTAATTATTAAAATTCTCGAAAACATGAGTTATCTTGCCAATAAGAACCTGCAATAAACTATACCTACCGAATAATTAAAATGGCAAATTCCGTCTTCCAACTGCATCGAAAATCGATTCTAGAAGGCGGTATAAAAAAGAGTAAAAACCCAGCCAGAGCCTAGCTATCACCATGCTGTCTCCCGCGACCGGCAAAACGCGAAGCCTTTGACGGTATTAAGAAACTATTATTGAATCGGTGAAGATCATTTACATGCTAATGACCAGCATGTCAATGAAAGCGGCAAAAGTTTTATTTAGAAAAAGCGAAACCAGATCATACATATCTGCCTTTTTGTTTTGATTGACCGAATTTCATGGTTCTTCTAGCCAGTTTGTCTATGCTCTGCGGAAAATATGCCTCTTTTCTAAGTGAGGAAATTGCAATAAAATCCACTTGGGAGCGCACAGATTTTGTAACTTCGTTTAAATAAACACGCCGATATATCACGAAATCTCGAACGGGGCTAAATATGGAAGGATTTATTGAATAATTCTAATTGTGATCATCGTGCTTATGTATTCATATGCGAATTATGAAAAAATGTTCTAAAGGTGTTATGTCTTTCCATGATTTCTATTAGAATGACCGGACTACCTTTATACATGCAATAACTAGAAATCGTTGATCTAATCGAAAACCCTTACCACATTTTTGAAATTCCGGTGAAGATTTTTATTGCTTTCCAAGGGAATAGATAATATAGTTTAAGTTTTGGCCTAATCATATGTTATTTGCCCTTGATTTTTTGCGGTTGAAAAACCTACTTAAACACCACTTAAAATAGAAGAATTCTATAGGAACAAGATAAATTGACATGAAAAAAAACATTTTTTTTGTTTTCCGTTTTCTGAGCCCTTCAATATTCATTTTCATTTTTGTGACAAAGTAGTCAAAGTGTTAACATGCTCTTCTACCTTGATGATGACAGGGAGACCTTAATAATTTGCTTTAAACATGTTTTGCATCAGGAAATACGCATATGCTAAAAAAAAAAATTAATTTTACAATATTTATTCACCGCTTTTGATTTCATAGTCGGAAAATATTTAGTTAATATTTATTTATATTAACTCGTTTCTTTTATTGGTGTGTTTGAGAATATATTTCAAATTAGTTTTTTTTTTAAGAATGCTACTTCACGGGAACTAGAGAAACGTTTGTCGGTCATTCGTATGAATATTTCTGTGCGTTTCAGAACACAACATGCTTTAAACAAAATCTATACCACCTTTCGTTCTCATGTAATGAGTATATATTTATATAATTTTTATATAAGAGAAGCTCTTTCTGAGATTTCTAGATCATGAAAATCTGGTATCAAATTTTCTCTAAGTAACATACAAAAAGTAGGTTCTTCTCAAAACTATGTTATAGACACCTAGAAAAGAGATGGGCCATAAATAGACCAAATTACAAACATTTCATTGTTAAGTTCTCATAGAAAAACGTACGAAATAATATTATTTTTAAATTGTATTAATTGATCTTTCAACATTTCATGTCCACATTTTTTAGATAAGCTAGGTTTACTTTAAAGGGGTATGGCTACGACATAATTTATGAACAATAAATTACCACGGAATTAACAAAATAGTAAATATTAAAAATTACCTCTATTGCCAAAATAGTTTCCAGATATGTTTAAAATTGTTTAAGATATCTGGCAGAACAACTCAAATAAGGCGTTTTATTTAGGAACTGGTCTGTATTTTCATTATTTATGAAGTATTGTGAAATTTGTACACAAATAATAAATTTTTGCAATTTAAATATTCCTTTTATGTATTTATGGCCTATATAACTCTTATAAAATATTTGATACATAAGAAGAAAAAAGAAAACGTTAGTTACATTAAACATAATTATAAAATTTTTCTGCACACAATTTTCATAGAATTAAGACTTTTCTTTTTTCTGTTAACTTCTCAGCTTACTTAATTTGTTTATTTTAAAATGGTATTATAATTGCTGTCAGATATTCTTTGTGTTCACCATTTGGTTTAATATATTTAATAATATATTTAATAATATCAACATCTTACATCTCGTAATTACTTCTTAAGTGAAGTACTATGTAAATACAAGGGGAGTTAAAGATCCGGAAATTTACAAATAACTCTAAGAAAATATCATACGTAATTTATTAGCAAAACTACTCAAAATGATCACTACCGTCCATCAAAATATTTAATATTCAAAATATTTCGAAAGCTTTTAGCTCCTGGGCTGACATGTAGATTTAAAACCGATTTAAGTGGATCTTTGTATACATAATTTATCTTAATTTCCGTACACGCGAAACTTTTTTCTATATGCCAATATTGCGTAGAAATTATCATATCAAAATTAGTCGCTTCAGTTTGAGAGCTAAAGCAAAATTCCTATGGGATAAGTAAGCACTAGAGCACTAATTTTAGTATACGCAAAAAACAAAAATAATTCCACGTCTTTGCTATAAACAAACTTTTCACTGAGTTATGTTATGCAATTTTCCAAAATGCTATAAAAAAATCTTTTATAAAAAGTAATATCTCCCTGAACCCACGCTTTTCAAGCATAATTAGAAAGCGTAACAAATACACGCGCCAGAAGCAGCTACTAATTTTAATATACCATTCAAGGGCGACAACGAATGAAGAACAGGTATAAGAAGATGCCTCAGTACTCGCCGGCGGACGTGACCGTTTGCCAAAAGCTCGTGTGTCATTAGCCCTTGATTGAACCAGCCTTCACGTGTGCTGCTGGACAAGTAAGAAATCTTTAAAAATTAAATGTATCAAGAAGGAATTGCCCAAGATGAGGCTGGACAGTTCGGACAATGCCGAAATTATGATTCATAATGCTCGAGATTCCTCACTAGAGTTTTTTTTTATTTGCTTTAGATGGCAGCCGCTTTATGGGATATTTATTCAATTCATGGTGCTTTACATTCATCACATTCCAACTAATTTCTTCCTGGACACACATGGTGGCATAATTAATACCGAAAAATTTTTTCTTAGAATCAGGTCTATTGCATATTTAGAAAACATAAAGTTCATATTAGGAGGAAATTTTCTAACGGTAAATTAAATAAATTTACAGAATTATATTCCAGCATTAGTGTCAAAAAGAGGTCAAGTTCTCAGTCTACAAACAATCTTAAATCCAAAGTAATGTCCAGTGATGTCTTACGAGTATGTCGCTCGGCTGCTTATTTTTAAAATATGCGTTTCACTATGTTTCTTTATTATTTCAACTCTCTTAGGTACCCGGTAATTCTTACGCAGGTACAAAAAATATTTATTATTGCACAATATTCAGTTAGTAGATGGGACACGATTCCAATGTTTGGCAATTTTCGAATTTTATACCTATTTACGTAATAAAATTGTTGAAATAAAAGTGCTGTACACACAATTCAAAATTGTGCAACTATTCCAAACACTTCATGTCTGTGAGAAATTTTATGTAGAGATCCATCCTCTACATAACAAAAAATCTTCTTAAGTGAAGGGATTGAAATACTAAATATTCAAATTTCTCTTTCGTAAGTGTCATCTAATAGTTTAAGAAAATTTTTATATCATATAATTTTTAATTTTTTTTAATTCAAAAAAAAAATTTTTTTTAATTTCTGTTTTAACATATCTCTTAAAATAATATAATAGAACATAAAACGTAAGGGGGTGTTTATTTTCTAAGGAATAAATATGTACACAAGTCGACAGAACATGACTGAATTTCGAGGACACAAAATATAACAAATTATTTAATCAAATTGCCTTGCTTGCTTTTGTAATTTTCATACAACAGATCGCGCCATTTCTTTGTATAGGTATAATTTCAAAAAGACTTGTAATTGCATACCATCAGGCATTTTGTGGTAGTGTATTCGTTTCTATACCAGTGATACTTTAGATCTACTAATTTAATGTGAAATCCGAAGCCCGCTAATAATTTTTTAGGCCAAGACAGGCTTTGAATTTAGCGCTCCACCTAAAGATCCTCTCATTTTGCAAAATATCTTCCCATGACCAAGCCTTACTAAAATTACTTTTTTTTGGCTTATAAACGAAAAATAGAATCAAGGAACAACGAATATTTTTTTCAGTTTAGTGTAAAAATATAGGTTTTAGTATTATTAAATACTACGCAATTATATCTGAATTTCGTATTTTCAAAATCTAAAAATTTATTTTATATTATTTTTCATCAAACGCTTTCTCCAGTCCTCCCTTAAGCTTGGCAATACAGTTTTAGAATTTAAAACGTTCTTAAAATTTTAGGCAATAAAAGGTAAACGTGCGAGTTAAAGTTATCCTTACCTGTATGTCTTTAAATACATAAAACGACAAGAACAAGTTTCATATCTTTTAATTATATTTCGAAAAAAATATATTTTTATATTATTCATTTTTCTACACTAGGCTCAAACATTTCCTCGAAAGGTACAATACAATTCATATCCAAGCATGTTTTAAATAGCCTGGCAAGCGGATTACAACCGAAATCAATACCACGTGAATCATGATTCCAATCACTAGATGTCAACTTAAACCCGGCAACCCAAATCATGTCAGATCACTTCAGTAATGACTTCTAATTAATCTCGAGAATAGCTTCTACAACAGTCATCGGATCGCTAGCGTAAGCATTTGGCAAATTAGATCACTTGTTCCGGGACGGATATTACCTTAGCACGATCTGTTCTCCGATCTCAATGTGATCTCACTGGAGCTTTATTGTTGATCTAGACTCGCGCCAGTTCCCCATAATTTGAAAAATTGCAATATTTGCGGTCACCATTCAAGCGTTAAAAGCGGCTGGACCAAGAGGGACACTGATTTATGACAATTGACTTTGTCTCAAATGCGTGAGATTCGTCTAAGAAAGATCATGAGCAGTTGGGTAGGAGTTGACAATCGCATAATGGTCTCGTTCAGCGCGTGAAAGGTGCTAAATGGGGAAGACGCAACCGGTTTACAATTACGACCCGAGTTATTACCTCAAGTGTCATATCTGCAATTTTCGAATTACTCTTTTTTCATGTATAAGTACAAAGGTGGTGGCGGCAGTGGGCACTGGACACAATTGCTTAGACGATATAAATAACCAGGTCGGGTCCACTGAATCATATCAGTTTCGATATCAATTCACAGCAGTGCAGTCTTTTGAAAGATATATGAACAACACAGCATACAAAATGGTGAGACCTAAAGGAGTGGTTAGTTTTCCAGGATAACAAATTCAATTTTCTTAGAAATCCCTTTTGGTTGCTCTCTGTGGCATTTCCGTTGTTGCAGCTGATGTTTCACATCTAGGTGGAGTTTCGAATCAGTATCTACCTCCAGCACAAGGACAACTATCGCCGGGATATGCAGCACCTACAAATAGGGTCGAGAACGAGTACCTGCCACCAAGTCGATCATCCGTATTTCCATCAGCTCCTCAGACACCCATTTTCAGTCCATCAGTCCCGCAACCCTCCTCTCCGACATACAATCCCGCTCCTGCTCCAATATTCCGACCTCCTTCGCCGGTATTTTCACCAAACGTTCCATCAACGAATTATCTGCCCGCCTTGCATACTCAAGCTCAAATCGGACCTGTGATAGCACCTGCTCCAGGTAAACCGATTTTCGCACCTGTTCCATCACCTGTGCCAACAGGATCCTTTGGTTCTTTTGGATCATTTGGATCATCTGGAAGTGGGGCCTTTGGGTCATCAGGAAGCGGTGCATTTGGGTCCACAGGTGGTCTTGCCCAGAGTATCTACACAGAACCAGCTCCAGCCCACTCGTTTGGTCCTGATGGTTACACCTACCGAAGACCCTCGGGGGGTTTTTCTTTTTAACAACTTGTGACCTGGAAGAGTATGTACGTTAAGTGACACCTGCCTTTCGTTTTTTGTAACTATTATTACTATTCTTGTTTTGATTAATACACTTCATATTGAACGAACTTCGTTTTGTTTTTATTGTACTCTTAATTTTTCATAAAATAGTTTTCTTTTAAATAATTACTTTATTGACAACGGAACGGCTATAATATGAATTTAACTTGCAAAAGCAGCCACTGTTTTATACTCCATTTTTACATTCAATCTTTAAAATTTTAGAAAAAAATCAGATTAAAAAGTGCCATGAATTAGTTCACTTTCGACTTCGTTCAGGTGATCGAAGATTTCTAAGTAATGGACAAACGTAAGTCAACGTGAGCAAACAAAAGTTGCACCTAGATGATGCCCACGTAAATACTGCTTGAGATGAGCAATATCTTAGTTTAGACGTCTGGGGAAAGCCTCTTAAGCATTGAATTTTTTCATTACGTAAAACGTTTGTTTAAACAATGACCGTTTTGCTTTTCACCTATTTGCTATTTGTCGATCAGGTGGATCATTCGTGTGAATTGTGAAACCGCAGATTTGCACTTCCGCACTTATGCATATTTGATACTAACTTTAAAACAAATTGACCGAACCTACCGGGAAGACGTAGTAAAGTTTGAAGTATAGTTTCACAGTCCAGCTAGTAATTTTTCTTCTCTGAAATTATAAAATCTGTGAGCTTCTTTATTTCGTACGACTTAACTATTAACATATAAGTTTTATAATAGTTTTCATATTAAATCATATCAATTCTCGTCCCAAATATATTAAAAACATATTTTGTAATTAATTAGTGTTGTCCCTCAAACGTATTTAATTACGTATGTATTTAATTTAAGAAATTTTATGAAATGAAAAACATTCAGACCCATAATTACCATTGCAAAGCTTTTAGCACCATGGCATATTAATAATCTATAATTTTAATTTTAATTCGCACATAAATCTAACCTTTTAGTTCTATAATAATTCAAGTATGAAAATTTTTAGTCAAATTATATTACACCCGTATTTTAATTTAGTTTGCTGTTTTAATGAATGTTATTTGTATAGATAAAACAAAATTATTATTCTATCATTTTAGATTTTGTTTGTTTTGTTTATTTATTTGTTTTTTTTTTTTTGATTTTAGAAAAAAACGTCTTTAAATGTTTTCATCTTAGGTAATTATAATAGCAATATATGCAATAGCAAACTTTAAAAACAAGTGTAAATCGTATACACCGATTTTTCTCGTTCTGTTTAGGAACTTGAATTAAAGTTTGAATTGAGAAACTTACACAAATATTTTGTTCCCAGGCTCACAATAATAGCATAATTTTCTGAAGATTTATTATGAAGCCTAAATACAAACTACATAAATACATACTATGGCGTGATTGTAAGAAAAAATAAAACAAAAAATTTCGGTTTTTAGAAGTCGTATTTCTACAATTTTGGAAAATATGCAGAATTCCTGCAATATTATGCTGACTGATCTGAAAAATAAAAAAGTATTATTGGAGTATTTAATTACATTCAACTTTTGTTACCAAAGAGTTCTCAAAAACTTGGCTAAGTGCAAATTCGACTGGCGCGCAGAGAATCCGTACCACATTCTTTCCTTTTTCGAAACGGATATAGCATACAAACATTACCATTAAATTTTAAGTAAATTATAATTATACATATGTAATTTATGATTTTTGCTTACTATGTTAATTATTTATATAGGAAAATACAAGATTTCGAAATTAAACAAAATCGCAAAAAAGCTTTTTAACGATAGCCTATGATTTGTGAAAATACAAACTTATGATGCGTTTAGGAAAACAATTGTGCATACTGTTTTATATCGCAATCGACGGTAAATAAAATTATCTATAAGACCTAGGATTTTCATTATAATTTTCCAGTAAACTTTAAGTTAGGCGTGATATTCCCTGATTTTCTGAAATTTGAGGTCCAGTAGTTTCGAAAATAAAATTAAATATGCTATTTAAAATTATGAAAATTTATTTTTATGTTCCTCATAACAAGCACTTTTAAATGACATCCCACATAATACATAAAATTCCAAACAAAAATGCGAGTACTTAATTTGCCCCTCTTTAACTCTTATATGAATATTTTAAAGTGTTAAATAATGGAACATATGTCGCATGATTTCTGAGTGAACTGAAGAACTGAAGGAAACATTACTTTATTATATATCAGGCATTAATTGTATAAGATAACTTTAAAATAATCAATGTACTTATGCATACCCATTATCTCCTTAACGTAAGATTTTTTAAGCACAATTATATCAGAAAAATACCAAAGTAAATGTCCTTCCTAACAGCACCATACATTGTATGTATATTTTTTTTCATTTATGTTTTGTTTTTACTTATTACTAAAGCTTCAACTGCTATGTCTAAGCATATTTAAAAGAAAAATCTTTTTAAGACAAAAATTTGCTTCAGTTTAGAACGCTTTTGGTTTTACATTAATTTGAACTTGTTTGAAGTTTGTGGAAATAAGAGAATCTGGACTAAAAACAAATTTCTTATGATACGGTTTTTAATCTTTAACAGATTTTAAGAAATGATGGCTTTCAGTTTATGGAGTTTGAAGAAAAAAAATATGAGAAAACAAAAACAAAAAGGAAGTAGAAAGATTTCAACGGTTAGCACAAGATTGTAAAACTATACGTTGTCAGACATGTTCTGAGATTTTATTACTTCTCATTATTATTTTATATGTTTTTTAAAAGTACTAGAAGCGTTTGTTTTTAATAATTCTACTCAAGCATCACGTTTTGGCACAGCATTTTGATTTAGGAAAGAATTTCATAATTTAAATACATAATTTGTCTTGCAAAATACGCTGAAAACCTCTAAATGTTTTTATTATTGGAAGAGTCTCTTATTCTTAATAACATTTTCTTCAGTATTTAAAGAAATCAAGTAAATTAAAAGTGTATATAAAATTAAATACATACAAATGTTCACAATAAGCTAAAAAAAGAGTTGAAAAATAAAGAGTAATATGTTAATTCGAAAAGAAGCCTTTATTCTTGTATTCTTGTTTTCGTCTCATTTTTGCGGCTAAATATTTTACATTATTTAGCTGAAATTTATTTCTTTATCGAGGAAAATTAAGCGCATACAAATCGAATAATGCATTAAATACCTGAGAACTTAAAACTTGTGCACCAACCGATCCACTTGGCTTGAGAATCCTCTTCACGGTACAAAAGAAGCACTTAACTCTGCACGGGCCACTTAAAGATGCGTGAAGTGATGTCGAACAGCTCGAATGTTTGCAAACAACTGAACCTGAAATTATTGAGATTTGTGAACTATCACGAAAACCATTTACATTTAGTGTCCATTTCCAGTAAGTATGAGCCTCGTCTGGCAGTGACACGACCAGTAAATCAAGTTTCTTTTAATGTCACAGAACAGTAGGTTATTAAGTATTTCAACTAAAAAAATAACATGAAAATAGTTAAAATATCTTTTATTTAAAAAAAATTCGACAAAACTCCTATTAGTAGTGAAACCTTGGAGAAGTATAAACTTCTTGGGCGAATCTGCCACTGATTATAAAAACTTTTCCTCGATGATGACATAATACTTATGCTCAACCTAATTTGAATTTGCTTGTTTGTTTTCGGGTGTCAGAAATCAATAATATACACCTCCCAGGTGGCGGTAGCACTTTGCCAAGAAGCTGTTGTTCTTGGCGGGTGCCTTCGATAAAAAATATTTCATTTTTGTTGCAAGAGCATCAATTATGCCACTATAAATATCGACAAGAGGCGCCCAGTTCACGTCAATAGTAAAGTGAATTAGACCTTGTCAACAGCTTTCGCACAGTCATTTATCAAAATGGTAAGTTTTGAGCAAATTATGGCACACCTCAGTTAATTAAGCTATATTATCTGTCTTTTGATAGAAACTACTTCTGGTTGTCCTTGCCCTAGTTGCTGCAGCTACTGCAGACGTGTCACATCTTAACTTAAACGGATACCACTACGATCCTCCACAGCAGAACTACTTACCTCCGTCCAATGGGTACCACTATGATCCTCCACAGCCATCTGAACCCGTTCCACAACAAGAATATCTACCTCCATCGAATCAATATTTAGCTCCTACTGCAATTGACCCAATTCCAGTTCCCCAACCACAGCCGGAATATCTGCCTCCACAGCCAGCTAACGAATATATTCCTCCTTCGAACAAATACGTTCCTCCTTCCAACGAGTATATCCCACCAGCAGGTTCAGATCCACAGCCAGCTCATACCTTTGCCTATGATGGCTACCACTATAGGAACCCTAATTATTAAAAGTGTAGCGTAGCTGAAATACGAAAAATATTTTTTACTGCAGACTTCGCTTGTCCTAAATGGCTCAAATTCAGGCTGCACCAATATTTAGATTTCTTTTCTTCTAAACACTCAAGTTGTTTCATATCTATAAAATCGAGGAGTATTATTAAGCACAAAGGAAAATGCACTTTCACTTTCAAAAAATTGAAACTGTTTTAATCGCACCTTTTTCTTGTAATTTTACACCTTATAGCAGTTTTCCCGAAACGTACGATTCTCGCTAATTTTATAATATTATATTTCTACTCATGAGCTTACTTACAAGTATAGCAATGGAATTTATGCCTGGTGACTATCTGAACTTGAATGAATATTTTGAACATAATTGAAAAATTACTGACTAATAATAACAATAAAAAGATATCTAAAGGGACTCATATCATAAAAAAATAAGTTCCATAAGTAATTAAAAATTTTAAAGAAGAACTTATGAGGTTTTTACTTTACAACGATAAAAAATGTCATAATTGTTAATGGTAAGTGTTAATGGTAAGCTTTTTATCCAGACGAAAAAAAAACTACCTTAAAAAAGCTGTTGAAAATTAAAGGTATCATACGCGATATCTGGATGACCTTTAAAACTGAATAACATAGAAGAAAAAACGCAATAATCGAAGTTTGGTATTTTTAGGAATAAACATTTAACATTATTAGCTTATTAAAATTTAAAATAAATGCAAATGTATATTAAAATAAAATTTAAATCAATATCATTGAATTTTATACAACTAATCGTCTATAAGCCAGCCTAATTTGATTAGTTAACACAACCGAATCAGTAGATTTCTTATATGTATATTCGTTGTTCTTTAGGATACCAGGCATTCATCCCCACTTTAAATAAATCTAAGAGATTAGGAAGAGCCGAGAAAATAACACAAATGACTAAAGACAACAAATCTTTCGTTGTTTTAAAAGGTGGCTTAAAACGAATTATTTATTGAAGATTAAGAGTGACTCCTTGTTGATTTGCCTGCTCCCTTTTACGAATCTCGAATCGCGATTTAGGCAATAGGCTAAAAATCAGTACCTTGCTTAGGTAGAATCACTAATTCTTTCGGGATTATTCTTAAAACTTTTTTGTGATGGCACTCACTTAACTTCGAAACCGGTTATAAAGTAGGTTGATTTTTATATGATCATTCTCTTTCACAAAAAAAGAAAAATAAAGTCATTTAAAATTTCCAATAAAATTTTGAAAATTTATTAAAATACTTAAAGAAGGTAATATTTGAATGGATTCTATTAAAATATATGTTAACGAATATACTCCTTCATACGCGTCTTTATTCAGCCTGGTTCCTAATTTAAAGCTTTATTATTTCACGACAAGATTAAATACTTAGACAAAAGTCTTCAAAATCTGGTGATAGTTAAAGCAAGATGATATTCATAGCATGTGTTATTATGATGATGCTTAGCAAAAGTTATTATGATATACTTCAACATCAGCTTTATTAAGTGCACCTAAATGTATTTGTATGTCCTTGTATGTTACTTGCAAAATTTTTTAAAATGTGGACCATCGTTTTTGATAATTAGAAACATTTACTAGGACACAGAAATCTGTAGATAAACTCTAAACCATCCCAATGGAAATTTCTTAAATTATAATATTTCCGTAGATTTTCCAGAAAACAATTTCTGAGAAGAATTAGTGAGATAAATAGTGCTTGGAAAACTTTGCCGAGAATTGATTGATTATTATGACAACGAAAATTTCCTTTTTCAAATAACATTTCAGTGTACTCCATACAGGGCGCATATAATGAAAGGTACAAGGAGCTAAACCTAAATATACGTAAAAACTTGTTAAAGCATGGTCTATACAGTTGCTAAAAAAAATACGAATAATCTAAAATGTCAATGGAGCAATTAAGCAAAAATATACTAAAGATGTTATCAGACTGGGTAACCCAACCCGTAGATTGAACGAACGACCTTCCTACTTGCCAGGGTCATGAATAAAAAGAGCTGCAATCTTTTTGCGACTAATCTTTAGAAAGCTGAAAGTCTGTGACAAATCTTAGCATAGCATCTTATTTTACCCATAAACTAACTACGATCACGCTGAGCAGTGGGACACTAGAAATTGACATTCAAGGCCACTTTACTATCTTTTTAAATTTTGATAATAAAAAACGGTTATAGCTCAATTATTTGTACTTCAAACATCATATAATTTTTTAATTCTTTATTAAGTAACTTCTTAATGTTAAAGTTTAAACATTACTTTATTCGTTACCTGCTTTAGTGTTGATAGTTTCTATATTTTTCATTTCTTACTAACATAACCATTGTCTGAACAATATAATAGAACTAAAGTGTAACTTCCGAAGGCTATACATGCGCTAACTTAAAAGAAAGATGGAATGACTAACATCCACTAAAAGAGATTTTTTAAATAAATTAGTAAAAAAATTATATACTTAGCCATTCATATTTAAATCAATAATTTTCTATTGCAAAAAGCCGTTACTATGCATCAGTTAACAAAAATAGATAAATAAGAATATATCACAACCACAAACGAGATCAAGAAAAAACCTGCCGATTTGACTCGTGTTAACGCAGTGTTTAATCTTTTTAGTGGTATACCTTTGATGCCCGTGAATATGATATCATTGTTTCTAGCCGAAATTTATTCAAATTAATGTTAGATATCATTCAGAAAAGACAATCACTTTTTTCTTGTCCTTTCAGTTTGCTTAAGCTATAAAATAAGCCGTCAAATTTGTTGATAATTTTTTATTGGTATTTCCGCCTATTTCGGAACTAGCTTTCGAAAATCGAAAATCTTAACCATTCTTAGTAATAAAAACTCTGAACACTTCTACACCAAGAACACGTTTTTATATATTGCACACTATATACTGTGAGGTAAACCTATCTCTTTGGACTAAATAACAATAAAGAGCTAAACCACAGTTTGGGGTATCATCTTATACCATCAATTTAGATGTGAATACCTTCAAATTGAATGACACATGATTTCAAAACTATCAGAAAAACTCTACTTCAGTGCGGCACGTTGTCGTTTCATCTCACTTGGATTTTGACCCTTGATTGGCTATTCACACGAAAATTAAATTAAAATGTATTTAGATGAAAATGCAATGCCAAGATCGGCTTAATTGAATGGCGTGGGCATTTTTAAATATTTATGATCACCATATTTATGCTTCTCACTTTTGCATGTTCAATGACTCCGTTGATGGCTCTATGGGATAAAATAGCATTAAATCTCTTATGTCGCCGTAATGTTTTATTGATAGAGTCTATAGACTAGTTTTGAGAAAATTTGGAGCAGTGTACTTCCTTTACAAATACTCTCTCTCAAAAATACTTTATTAATTATAAATAATATAATAAAATACTAATAAAAGTTGTATCAACTTATAGAGTTACAAATATCATAACAATTATAATTTAGTGAAAAACAATATCTGCATTTTAATAGAATTTGATAATTTCCGCGACCCTTTGAGCTTTTGTCAAAGGTCCATGGTTTCAAATTTCCTCATTTTAATGAAATGGACTAAAACAAAGAAAAAAAAACATTGTTCGATTACATTGAAAACACATGAATATTTAAAGAATAAATTGGCAAATGTTTACAAATTTGAAAACATCTTAGAGGATTTTCCGATCGCCTTTTATATCACCTATAACTGGGTTATCATTGAACATTCATAAAACTTTTTAATGTGTTTGGCTACTACCTGTATTTTAATTTAAAATTGCGACAGAATAAGTTTTAAGGTCAAATATCTGATTTAAGGATAATATTTACGCAATGTAAATAAGTAAAGATCAGCATGTACAAAGTAAAATCACTATATAAAATTCGGTATCGGATGCTTGAACTGATATCAAACATTCCCTTTTATACTAATGAGGTATTTTAAAATATTTATACCTATGACCTAGAACTTCTTACTGATTCTTCGTATTATTTTTTCTTTCTATTTATATATTTATAGATTATATCTACTAAGAGCCATGGGACATTGTAAATAATTTGAGAATAAGGATCAAATTGTTGCTAAGGCCTTCGAAGTTTATGAACATATTTTCATGTCTTCACTGGATTTTTCCCTCAAAAATACTAATCTGCCGGAATAAATGATACCAACACTGGCTAAATGAATTGGCTTGGCTGAATTCCCTCATATTTCTTCCTGGTTCACACGACGTTGGGTCATTAATAAATGTTGAACTTCAAATCTAAAGCAACCAGAATATTAACCATATTAAAGCAAAAGTAAAAATTACTCAGCGGACATTTGACCTTGTCCACCTCCCAGCAACAAAAAATGGTGCTATATTGCGACTACGGGAATTCTACTAATTTCCTGCGCAAGTGCCCGCATTTGTCGACCAGGTAAGATTAATGACAATCCATCGATTAGCTTCTCCAAATCCGTCAAAATTCCGTAATCGCGTGAATCGATCTTGTCTGCATCATGTTAATGATGCCCCGTCCAAATGCCGTTTATCTCGCGTAGTCGCGACATGATGAAATGTGGAGTTTACATAATTAAATGGTCCATTAGGTCTCCGTGCCGACTGATCGAATTTATACTATGATTACTGACAGCAAATGAAAGAATTATGCAGACCTTGCTCTCGTGAGTTTCTTGGTGGTCTGTCTTCACGTCTATCCTCGAAGTGTGTCGATTACGACGGACGCATCGCAGTAAAGATTTAGTTTTTATGAATGGATGGGCAAAAAATAAGTGGAAGGTGAGTTTATACTAGAGCTTAGACAAGCTAGTACATTGATGTAAACATACGCAGTATGTGGTGGTACCTTGTAAAAGAAAAGACTGTCACCAACCGAAATACTGTCATACAAGACCTCCGATATATAAAGTGCTTCTTAATAAGGCAGCTATCATTCAGAGGTAAACAACGCAAGACCGACTGTAGTAAAATTTGGAGGAACGACATGGTAGATGCATTTTCAATCTTGTTGACATAGTTTAATTTCCTCTTTTCGTTTCAGAAACTGCTAGCTATATTTATCGCAGCGTCCATAGGGATTGCTTCTGCAGATGTATCTCACATCTTAGCAGCTTCAATTGTAGCACAGTCATCGAGGTACATACCTCCGATCCCAAATGCACTTCGTAGCGCTGGACATATTTCGAACTTCATTTCTCATGAAGACAGATCAGCGGCAGCTCAAACTCAATCGGAAACCTTTGTACCAGCTCCAGTTCCAGACTCTGCCACCCAAGGACCCAATCCTCAGGATATCGCCACACCTGAGCCTGAATACATTGATATTGATCTGCCATTCCCAGAACCACCTCCACGTCCAGCCGCACCTGCACCTGCGCCACGTCCTTCAGCACCAGCTCGTCCTGCGCCACCTCCACCACCTCCACCACCAGTTCGTCCTCCATCATTCTCTCCTGTTCCATTTTTTGGAAGACCCAGAAGTTACCTCCCTCCAATCAACGAACCACTTCCGGGTCACAGTTTTGGAGCCGACGGGTACCGCTACAGGACACCAAGACGGCGTTATTTTTAGGTCTCAAGGGCCATCGTTACATGTTTTATAGTTCCTTTTAAGTTTCCGCTAGCGTTATCAAACACTAACAAAACTCACCAAAAATAAATTATTATTTATTATTCACTTACTTACCGGCATTCTCTTCTTCTTTTTCTATTTCGATATCATCCATGCCAAGGTCTTGGTCTAATCGCAAGGGCAACGTCCATCTGCATAGTAAAGATTATGGAAATGTCGGCGAAAGGTTTCCGAGCGACCACAGTCAAGGGTAGAAAACTTTGTTAATCTTGTGAAGTCAGAAATTCACACGAAGAGTTTCCGGTCTGCTATGGATCGATTTCACTTGCTTTTTGAATATAATTGAATTAAAATTGCTCCGCATTGAAATAAATCCCACCAAGCAGGCCAATCGCAAACATTTTCCATTTGTTTACAACAATTTGTTTCATAGTTTTTCTAGGATTATTATTCTAAAATTGTAATTAAAATTCGTTACATTTTGAGGAATAAACCGAGCTCGCCGTAACTGGCTGCTTTTGAGGTAACTTCAGAGTTGTTTTTCGTCCTTAGACAAATTTCAAAAAAAAAACTTTCTCAAGAACTGAAGTATCGCGCTGACTCAAGTATCGGTCATTTCTGATCCGATTAATTATAAAACTAGGAAACTGAAAAGACTTTCGATGTGAATAAAAGTAAGATATAGTAAAATAAAAAACATAAGATAAAATACAATTGTAGGATACTTTGTCTCAAGAAAACTATTTTATCACAATACTTGATCTTTTCTTTCACTTTTATATGTTTTTTTTTCTTTTTGTTTTGTTTTTAATTTTATAACTTTTGTTCTATTTGCCAAATTTCCCCTTTTTGTTTTTATTTGCTTTTTATGTATATCTACTGAGTTTGTTTTACAATCCTAAAATTAGAAGAAAATTATATCCCTTATAATTTTTAATTTTGTGTACCTATCAATAAAAAATGTAGTTCATGTGATTGTGGTCGTACGGTTTTGTATTACTAATTTGCTTTAATGTTGTAAAAATAAAGTTAATATGCATAAATTTTCGATAAATCTGTAAACAACCGGATGCAAGTCAGCCGTCCGATTGAATTTCTGAATTAACACCTGCAGACTAAGGTTTGAAGAAAAATTAAAAATGGATAATGCACTTGTGGGTTTTTAGGCTCTAAAAAGTAAAAGAAAAATGTACAGACAGATCTATAAGGCTTAAGATTTCTTGTTTTTTCTTTCAGAGAATTGAGAGCATTGTTTACATTAAAATATCAGGAAATTCCCATTCCGAAACATCAAGATGTTTGAAAAAATAAACTAGTTCCATTCTGTTAAGCTTAAAATGCGTCTGCCTTTTAAAGTGATCCCGATTACTGATCACTTTTTTGTTGGCTCTGTTTTATCGCTTTGTATTATCTTCTTTTTATGTTCATGCTCTGAACTATCTAAGCTTTAATGAAGACTCTTGGAATGACATGAACATTTATTAGTTTTTATATGACGAATTTTCAATGTATTATTTAAAGAAATGTGAAGTAGGAAATCAAAGGTACGTTGAATATGCTACTTACAAATGCACTTTTGCTTTTAATTTTATTGAGCAGTCCATATCAAAAAAAAGCTATTTTCATGCCTATGGGTATTGATCGGAATTGAGGAAATTGAAAATCTTCGCCATTATAAGAAGTTATTATACCTTTAAGGTACATATTAACTCTCAATTAGTAATAGAATACTAATTCATTAATAGTGAATTAAATAATAAAAATAACGCTTAATATTTGATTCAAAATTAAAATATTTCGGTTACTACTATCTTTTTTTGATTATTGAGATGTTAATGCGTGTTATCTTTAAATAGACTAAGCGTTTTTCAATGTTCGTCTAATTTTAGGTAATCTGAACTCCTTAAATTCATCTCGTCGCCAATAAGCAAATGCTCTAAAGGGAGCCTCAATATATTTTGAATTGAATTAAATACTTCGAACTAAGTCAAATTAATTCGACATATATCTATACATTTATAAAATAAAAATTTATTTATATCAGACTAAATGAGTCATTTATTACGTTTTATGTTAATATCAATCAACATTTAATTAAATGAAGATCTCTGATAATATCAAATATTTTTTACAAAGTCCACCGACACAGATTTTCAATTTTTTTGAATTTTTTGAATGGAAAAAGAATTGATTAAGTTTTCTTATACGTCACATATGTAGTTTACATTATTTACTACCACTTATTTTCGATAAATTTGCATACATATTCATACGTGTGATACCGAAGTATACATCGAGAACACATAGCATATAAGAAGTTGTGAGAACACCCTGCTCAAGATTTCGTAAATATCACTCGACCGGTCTATTGATAGAGCCACTGAAATCAGAAAAATGGTTTTGCTAAGAAATTTTATATCGAACAAAGGTTCTCCCGGGATAAATGTTAAGGTGGCTCAGCGTTTTGAATGATAACTCGAAAGTAATGTTTTATGGGATAAACGTAAAGTTTATTGAACTATTTCAAGAATATAGCTCAGGTTCCCTTTTCCATCCAAATACACCGTAAAGGTAAAATAATGGCCGATTGTAAATCGCCAAACTTCCTCAAAAGCTGTATCACTTCCATTCAGATAAATACAAGAAGCATTCTAGCTCTAGGCTCATTCTGAACAAAACATTTCCTCTGCAAGGTTCTTATAGCCTCTTGTAAACAGAATGGTAAGAATGAATATTAATTAGACACGTTTTTGCTTTAAATCTCATTTAGAATTTATACAAAACTCTTTAACATAACTTGTTCTTGCAGAAACTTGTGCTGTTTCTAGTCGCCATTCTTGGCGTAAGTTTGTCTTATTCTCAAAAGGAGGACTCTGATGGATATAAATATAAACAATTAGCAGAAACAAAACCACCACCAGAAGGATATAAATACAATATACCACCGAAGGATATAGAAGAAGAATCATCGACTAGTGTCGAAAGTGAAGATGGATATTCGTACCCATCCCCAACTCCACCACCGAAAAATACAGAAGGGTATAAATATCCCATTCCTTCAAGCACTCCTCAAAATCCTGAAGGTTACAAATACCCAACACCATCTGTTACACCTAAAAACCCAGAGGGATACAAATATCCAGCTCCGTCTAGCACACCAAAGAACACTGAAGGCTACAAATACCCGGTTCCTTCCAGCACACCAAAAAATCCTTCACCTGAAGGTTATCAATACCCACCACCATCCAGCACACCTATGAATGCAGAAGGTTATAAGTATCCAGTACCATCTTCGAAAAATTCTGAGGGATATAAATACCCAGCCCCATCTCCAGCTCCTAAGAATCCAGAAGGTTATAAATATCCAGCACCAACTCCGAGGAACCCAGAGGGTTACAAGTACCCAGCACCTTCAGAGCAGACAGTACAAAAGAAATCTGAAGGCTACCAATATCCTGCACCTACCACAGCGCCTCGTAGAAAGCCTAAAAGGAAGCCCACTCCTTCTACCACAATAGTGGAACCAGAACCAGGGCATACCCTTAGTGTTGATGGATATAGATACAAAAAGCCAAAATCACCTGAACGAGCTCATATTTCAAAGACTACTGGTCAAAGACGTAGGCGACCCTTGAAAGGTCGTAAGTCAGGCTATAGGTACCCAGTTCCAAGACAAATTACAGAACCTAGACCAGTTCATACTCTCACCTCGGACGGCTACAGGTATACAAACCCATCAGAGCCTGAACCAGCCCACATCTTAACTGCAGATGGCTATCGCTACAGAGCTCCTGCAATCTACAGGTATTAGACGACTCAACGAATCTTCTTCAAATTTTACAAATCTTTTTTTATGTGATACCGAGAAAGTAATAAAATTTGTAAAAAACACAAGCAACTTTGGCGTCCTGTCCAAAACAATGTAAATACCCTATTCAGACCCTGAGACTCGCTAATTGTCACGATTAGTCGTGATTTATTTTACCTATCCATTAACCTAATCTCGAACGCCCACGCTTCTTATCATGCCGAGTAATATGGCCAGATGGCTTGAATAAAATTTTCATTAATTTACTGCGATTAAATACGGATATCCCCAGTTGGCCAGAAATCGGCTACCGTGACAAAGAAGACGAACGCGAATTTCGCCAACCTTTGGTGTTATCTGGCCTTATGTAAACTCCAACCAGACGCAAGAAGCTCTTGAACTTGAGGAGAAAGTGAATGACCCACTATTTGGAGGTGCAGAAGAGTTTCGATTTCGTTGATCGTGCGCCTTCTTCAAAAGAAGACTTCGTGAAAATTAGTAATTACATCTAAAAGCAAGCAATCGTATTGCTTCACTTGAAGGAGCATTTACCACTTATAAGTTATTGGTAATAAACTTAGACCTTAATCTAGATAAAGTTTTAATAGCTTAAGTAAATTACATCAATACAAGGAATATCTTCGATAGTTTCCGGCAATGGTAAACAAATTCGGATTAAGTTTAAATGAATGTACTTGCCTACACGATGCATTTAAGTGAATGCGATATTCGGAAATATTAAGATCAAATTAGTTAAAGAAATTATGCAGCTCTAAGCAAATTTTTATTTGCCGTAAAACTGATCCATTTATTGTAGATGCTGGTTACAGATTTTAAGGTCATTTGTATAAAGCAATATTGGGCATAAGTGGTGCAGTACTTTAAGTTTAAAATCTTTAACAAACAACTGAAGTTACAATTCAAAATTCAAATCACTAGTATTTATACATTCTTCTATATTTAGAATCCTAACCATATGCACCAAAACTACCAATGGGTTGATTAATAGTTTGAAATATTTATATAATGATATAATATGAAAGTTTAAGGACTATTTGGAAGCATCATCATCATCGTATGTTCATGTTACTCGGTCTTTTAAATTTGAGTATACCAAGTCTGAATGTACGATTTCGAATTCATACAAAAAGTTTTTGGTAAGTTAAAATATAACTAGAACTTAACATAACTTCTATTTAAATGTTTATTTAAATTAAGCAATGTTAAGAAATCTATGGCGGGATTTTGCAAACAGCAAAACACATTGGAATTTTGTTTTTCTTTGTGCTTTTCAAAAGGAAAAAACCTAATAGGGTGAATTATCTATACTAATACTATCTATACTACTTTTTGCATAAAGAGAAAGCATTGCTTTGTTGTTGTATATTATATAGAACACATTTTGAAATTATTTTCTCATACTTAGTAGCAATATTTTTTTCTTAATCACTTGAAAATATATGTACGTGTACGCTATATAAAATCGAATTTATAAATAACCAAAACAACTTTACTCTTTATAGAAATTTAACATAAATACCTTGCAGCAGAATTCTGAATCTAGATACCTGAATAAAAAAGAATACAAATTTATTTCTTAACTCATCAAAAAGGAAAATCCTCTACGCATTTAATATTGGAAATATTTGCATTATTTTTACATAACCAATTGTCCTTATCTACTTAATGAAATATGAGAAACAAAAACACCTATCAACATATCAGGAAGTTCAAAAAACCGCCTGTTTTAGTCTCTGCTCTAAGTACTGTTTTCTTGTTATTATTATTTTATTACTATCGCATTAGCAATATCAACATCGCCTGTTTAAAAATACACTTACATATATCTTGTTGGTTTGTTCAGCCAATTATACGATAAAAATTCATATTTTGCAAATTCAAATTTTTGTATAAGTAATGTAACCTTCCGAAGCGCCATCTTTCAAAATAAATTTGAAGTCCTACTAGATGTATCTTTGACAACCACTTAAGTCTTCCGGAGCAAAAGCTTGTTAGAAATGAAACTTTTCTCAAAATCCAACTTCGTTTAGTTAAGTAACGATCGCCAGGTTACGTATGAACTCGGCAATCGCACAGCCCAGGTGCTCTTTCTGTGTTAGTCACAACTTCTTTCCAGCATCTCGCCTCAGATGTCGATGGGAAACTTTACTCAGAGTAGTAATGTTTTTTTTTTTATTTCTACAACATTCGCGATCACTTTGGGATGATCACCGAGCGGTGACATATCGCATTTCGATCTGCAGTCATTTAACTTCTTTAGTCTTTACCAACTACCTCCTGGTGAAAGACTTACATGATTTACTTTAACCGAACACATTTGTTTTGATTACAAGATCAGGTAAAATCAGTTTGCATATTCAGAAGGATGTTTGCTAACTCTGCTGAATACTAGAATCTAGGAATACCTTAGCCAAGTTACTTGCTGCTAACACGGAAACTCTATTGTTTCAACGTAAATTTTATTAAAGCACCTCGAAATTTCCAATTTCTTCAGTCGTGCTGTGTAGCAAAGTCGTGGGAGTGTTTGCATGCCCCTTGTTTCCTCCTAATTAATTTTGTAGAGACTTGGAGTGCGAAAGAAAGAATTCTAAATCACCTCAGCTCGTTAAAAAGTAAAATAGATTCAAAAACATTCAGCAGTGATGAAAATATCTAGGTTTAGAGGCAATACCAACAATTAACCATGAACAGGTGACGTCAACTCAGCTCCCAAGTTCGTAATCTAGTTAGAAATTCAAGGGACCCCTGCTGCAGAGTGAGCGTCTCAGAAGGCACAAATGCTTAAGTAGAACCCCGCTATGGTCACGTTAATTTCAAATGCTATTTCCTTCAGGTAACTTACGCGTGCAACAGTGGTTACGAAGTTCATGTTGTTCTAATGCCCTGAAAATTTTCATGATTCGCAAAGATATTGACCTTGAAGCGTTGTTCGACAGAAACCATAAATCACGAACAGCTCTCGCAATAAGTGCATAAAATTTAATACTGAAGGCTACTGGGAGTTAATGTAGTTTTCGATACTTCTGAGAAATTTCTAGCACGAGAGGTGTTTAAAAACGGATCCAAAAGGTCCCAACTTCTTCCTAACCGCACTAACGTGAAATCTTTGTTGTCACAAATTTTGTTTTCATCGCTTCGAATCGTTTTTAGTTTTTTTTTTTAAACAAATAAATAATTATGATTTTGCATTTTATTAACATTAATTAAAATTTTCAAAACATTATAATTTTTATCTAATTTGCATAACATAAGAGCAAAACTTACCTCATAAGAAATATTTTGAGCAAGAGCATAAATTAGAATTAGATGACCAAGCAGCCATTACTGTACAAACATAGCATAAAAACACAAAACAATTTTATTAAAAAAATACAATTCAACAATAGCAGACCTACACATCTAAATTAATAAGACAAAAAAAATGGAGGAAAACAATAATACTAAACATAATTGAGAAGGTAAATTTATGTTTTATTTTCTGATATATTATGAGAATTTTTCGAAAATCAAAACTTTATGAAATAGTTGTCAATAGATTCGGAAAAGTATATAAAAAATGTTTAAGAACAACGTTTTACGTGAACTTATAAACAATTAACACTAAATTAAATTTTAAATAAACTGCGAAAAAAAAACGAAACAATGAATAAAGAACTAATTTAATTATCTAACAATAAACGCTAAAAATTTGTATTCAATTTTACTATAGCCTCTAGATTTTACAAAAACCGAGAAAAAGCATTCATTCAACAAACAAACCCATAAGAAGAACACAGAATTAAATGGGTCAATGTCCAATGATGAATGAATTTCAAACTTATTTTGTAAATAACAAAAAAAAGCAGTAAAACAATTAATAAATACGTAAAATAATTTTTACTTCCATGTTATGCCTATATCTATGAAATGCACATCATGTTTAAATTTAACACGATACTTATTTATTTTTATAACTACGTTTATTTAAGTTCATACGAAGGTCACAACATTTCCTATTTAAAAATATAAATTTAGATAGGTTTCTGCACATCGTGTGTACATCCCATTGCATAGATTTACATATTCTGCAATGATAACATCAACATTAAACCTGAATTATCCTATCCAGTTTTTTACTTTAGCACGAAAATGGACATAAGACAACTTTTTTAATAGTGGCCATTATCAAAACAAACTGGAAATTAAAAAGCCGCATTAATTTTAATAATTGCATAACTGTACAGCGTGATAAGGCCTAATGAAAACAAAGTTAAATATAAATAAAATAGATAAAAAGTGAACATTTTGATTACTCATGCACATTCATTTAAATATGAACATTTTGTTGCAAGGGCATCCAACTTAGAATAGGAAATCCGGCTAAGGTGAATCAGAAAATGAAAAATACATAAGAAGTTGCTGATCTGTGACCCTCTGGGCATTACGCCAACACACATAATCTCCGACAGTCTATTCGAAATTAGGATCAACTTAACACTTTTAAAACCCATTAGTAAACTCTAAAAGAAAAACAAACAATAATTTACAGAAGCCAATATAAAAAGCAATTAAATTGCGGAACTGACAAATTTAGACAATTTATGCGTGAACAATTAATACACTGATGATGTTATCGGCGGTAAAAAGCCTCTAAATGTGTGAGAATTTCCAAACTTCTTTAGGATTCTTAGGGTATTGTTTCGACATCAAGTTTAGATAGAAAGAACATTTTATAAAAATATTAATTCTCTGGGAAATTCTCTCATCCAAAGCGTGTTGAAGGGTAATTATTTCTTAGTAATATTTCGACCGGTTTGAATATAATGATCATAAATTCCGTATAGATTCGTTAAAAATTAATGGCAAAGATTATTAATATAGTGGAATTGAACAACTCCGAACGTAATAGGAAATGAGTAATTCTCCAAGATTTTACTAAAACCTGCATTGATGTTTTCGTTAAATGCGCAATTCATGTGCAAATATTTGATTCCCACAAATCAAAATAAAAGAGTTTTTAGAGTTATTGTTTAGCTTTTGAAAATATTTTGCAATGATAATTAAGTTTGGCAGGCAAATTTATGTATATTAAATAAGATTCACAACTACTACTACAGTTTCTTTTAAATCCGGTATTAAAGTTACCTCCAAAGATCTCATAAAAAGTGATTTCACTAAAATTTATTTAATTTCAATTTTTATTAATGACAAAAGTGAAAAATTAATTGCTTTTAAATAGAATAGAAAAAAAAAAGTTATTCTTTCTTGTATTCAAATTCCAGGGTCACATGAATACACAACAATAAAATACAGACTATAGTATGAGCATAAAACATAATTTTTGTAAATTACGGACAGAGACAGGCAAAAATGACTGCATCCTTTATTGTATCTTCTAGAAATTGAATCTCCCAATTGATCCTAATGAACTTGGGACGTATCTTAACGCTCATCCATTGCATCTATATTTTCGATGGATTCCACTGCACGGCGTTAGGCACACCCCTTAATTTCAGAATTCGTTGAATGGTCAACCTTTGAGCAATTTAAAATGTTTAAAGCAACATTAGTTGCTTTTCGATTTGCCTAAATTTTGAATTAATTAATTATTAATTTATTATGTAGAATAGCAATTTGGTAAAACTGTAAACAAATTTTTATAAGCCATACTAAATTATTTATAAATCCTACACATTTTTACAAAGTATATTTTTAGCTCTTTCAAAGACAGTGGGTCATTTCACAATAACACTAATTAACTATAAACTTTAGTAAAGTGTCATTGGTTAATTTATTTTACAGATCAGGCTTAATTAACTAAAAGAAGTTATTTCACTGTTAATTAAAAAGATGTCGAATTGTGTATTCGGTAATCGATCAAAAAAGCGCTCCCTAAAATTCTCGTTAAGAAACAAGCAACGCCTTGACGGTGCCTAAAGAATGCGTGTACGACAGCTGAGATTGCCTTTACCAACAATTCCCAATCACTTCCCAAACCAGATCCTATTCAGCGAGGCTATTACACAATACGATTTGTGCTAGAATATCTTCTTCTGTTGTTTATGGAATTAATAAGAATCTGCAGGCACTGATAGCTCCGACTTGTGGCTCGCGGGCTCAATGCTGGCTAAACAATAAAAAAAACGAACCCCTAGCAAATCATCATTCTCTTTTTGTTTTGTTAAGACGCCTTTTTGCTTTTCGAAATAGCATGGCCAATGAAGCATCCCAAATCATGTCTAGAAAACCTCATATTTCCCGCAATTTGATCAAAGAGGAAAGACAATGTCACAATACTACTGCGGCATAGGGCAATACCTACCTGAAGCACGCGATTCGGCTCAAGACAAACTCAGAACATCTTGACACCGTCTCGAGACTTTAACGGTAACCAGTTTAATAGAGGGAGGTAGTCTCACCTGGCCAAAAGCCGCAAAATAGTGACGCGATCTGTCCCCGTACCCACGCAGCGTACTAACGTAAGACGGATCACCAAGTGCATTTGTTCTGCTGTCCGGGGCTGAGGCACCGGTATCATCTCCCATCTCCTGCGGATAGCTCCAATATATAAGTCTAGCTGGGGAACAAATGGTCATCACTTGAGAAGTGAAGTTTCCTCTGTGAACTTCTACTTACTGGCTTTAATTAAACATGGTGAGTTGAGCTCCCAGGAGTAACATCTTGAAACTATTAGATAAGCGCTACTCGCCAGTGTATTAAGATGCTAATAGTGCGCCGAATCCGCGGTCGTGCAGTGAACACAAATCTGAGATGTGACAGTGAGTTATCGCGATGAAATTCGCCAGGTATAGTTGTGCTGCAACCGCGAAGTTGCATCTGCGAACGGGAGAGTTATTCAGTCAATAAAGACAGAAATTGTCAGGTAGTCTCGTCGCGAGAATTGCAAATCGGTGACGGAATGCTGATGGTTTGTCAATTAAGTGTGCTTCATTAAGCAGTGTCGAAATACAGCCGGATTATGGATTACCTTGAACTGACACCCTTACCCCGATTTCGGCGTACATAGTTGCAGAGCAGTAATGAAGTTCTTTCTTCTTTTGCAGAAATTGGTTTTCGCTGTGCTGGCGATCCTAACTGCGGCGTCAGCGGATGTTTCTCATCTAGGAACGGATTTACGTGAAGATGGCTATCACTATGATCAACCCGCTATACCATTCCCTTCGAACGATATATCTGTCACACCGGCTCCAATAATACCAGGTCCCCGACCCTCTAAACCAGGACCAACAGGACCTGCGTATAAGCCTGGAGGAGCAAGCGGTCCGTTTGGTCCAGGGGGCCCTTCAAGCCCAGGAGGACCACAAGGACCGGGAGAACCGCAAGGACCGCAAGGACCAGGAGGGCCACAAGGACCAGGGGGACCACAGGGTCCAGGAGGACCACAAGGGCCAAGAGGTCCTTATGGTCCAGGAGGGCCAGGAGGTCCACAGGGACCAGGAGGTCCACAGGGACCAGGAGGTCCACAGGGACCAGGAGGTCCACAGGGACCAGGAGGTCCACAGGGACCAGGAGGTCCTTCAGGGCCAAGGGGTCCTTACGGACCCGGAGGACCACAAGGCCCAGGAGGCCCATATGGACCACAAGGAGCTGGAGAACCGCAAGGACCAGGAGGACCGCAAGGACCAAGGGGGCCGCAAGGTCCAGGGGGGCCGCAAGGACCAGGAGGGCCGCAAGGACCAGGAGGGCCGCAAGGACCAGGAGGGCCGCAAGGACCAGGAGGGCCGCAAGGACCAGGAGGGCCAGGGGGACCATATAGACCGGGAGCAGGAGGTCCGGGAGGACCATCAGGCCCAAGAGGACCATCAGGTCCAGGAGGACCATCAGGCCCAGGAGGACCATCAGGCCCAGGAGGGCCAGCAGGTCCAGGCGGACCAGCAGGTCCAAGCGGACCAAGTGGACCAAGGGGTCCATATGGACCAGGCGGATCATCTGGACCTGGAGGACCATCAGGACCCGGAACTCCAGGCGGTCCAGGTAGGCCTTTCGGACAACAGCCCGGGCAAAAACCCGGTGATGGATATTTACCACCTGATCAACAACAGCCTGGAAAACCTGGGTCCCCAGGCGGATCTGGAAGGCCCGGTTCTCCTAGCGGACAACCACAACAGCCAAGCCGACCTGGATTTCCTGGAGGGCAACCACAACAACCTGGTAGACCTGGATTTCCTGGAGGTCAGCCACAACAACCAGGGCAGCCTGGATTCCCTAGTGGAAAACCACAACAACCTAGTAGACCTGGATTTCCTGGAGGACCATCGCAACAACCAGGACAGCCTGGATCTCGACCTGGAAGTCCATTTGGCCCTCAGCAACCTGGATTTGGTCCAGGTCAACCTCAACAGCCAGAACAACCTGGATCTCGTCCTGGAAGCCCATTCGGCCCACAACAACCTGGATTTGGACCAGGTCAACCACAGCAACCAGGATTAAGACCAGGTCAACAACCTGGTGCAAAACCCGGACCTCAATACATTCCCCCATTTGGAACAGGTAGCCGACCAGGATTTGGAACTTCAGGCCTGGGAAATGGTGCCGTACCGGGACCAAGAGGTCCAGGAGGTCCAGGAGGACCAGCAGGACCGGCAGGATCGGGAGGACCGGGAGGACCAAGAGGCCCAGGTGGGCCAAGCGGGCCGGGCGGACCAGGCGGACCGAGTGGCCCATCTGGACCAGGAGGCTCGTCAGGACCTAGAGGCCCATCAGGTCCAGGAGGACCACAAGGACCAGGAGGTCCATCAGGACCAGGTGGCTCACAAGGGCCAAGGGGTCCTTACGGACCCGGCGGGCCACAGGGCCCAGGAGGTCCACAAGGACCAGGAGGTCCTTACGGACCCGGCGGACCACAAGGCCCAGGAGGTCCACAAGGACCAGGAGGTCCACAAGGACCAGGAGGTCCACAAGGACCAGGAGGTCCACAAGGACCAGGAGGTCCACAAGGACCAGGAGGACCTGGAAGGCCAGGAGGGCCATCCGGACCACAAGGGCCATATGGGCCAGGACCTGGAAGCCCGTCCGGACCATCAGGAAGACCACGGGGACCCGGAGGGCCGTCAGGAGGACCACAGGGACCCGGAGGGCCATTTGGACCAGGAAGTCCATCAGCACCCGGGGGCCCAAGAGGTCCAGGAGGTCCTGGAGGACCGTCAGGTCCCACAGGCCCGAGAGGACCAGGAGGCCCATCAGGGCCCGGAGGACCAAATGGTCCAGGAGGTCCACAGGGTCCAAGCTATTTGCCACCAGACCAGCAGCCTAGCGGCCGACCCGGAACTGGAGCACAACCAGGATATCGCCCAACACCACAACAACCAGGTTTTGGCCCTCAGCCAGGAGGACCTGGTAGACAACCCGGTTATGGTCCCGGAACTGGGGGACCGGGCGGACCTGGAGGACCAAGCGGACCAGGAGGACCAAGTGGGCCAAGTGGACCAGGAGGACCAAGTGGTCCAAGCGGACCTGGAGGACCAAGCGGACCAGGGGGACCAGGAGGACCAAGAGGACCGGGAGGACCAAGTGGACCAAGTGGACCAGGAGGACCAGGAGGACCAAGTAGTCCAAGCGGACCTGGAGGACCAAGTGGACCAGGGGGACCAGGAGGACCAAGAGGACCAGGTGGACGAGGAGGACCAAGTGGACCAGGAGGACCTAGTGGACCAAGCGGACCACAAGGACCAAGCGGGCCAGGAGGTCCAGGAGGTCCAGGAGGTCCAGGAGGTCCAGAAGGCCCAGGAGGTAGACCCGGCTTTGGTCCAACTCAGCCTGGTTATCAACCATCACCTGACTATCAACCTTCTCCAGGAACGGGGCAATCTAAGGAGCCTGAACCCGCGCACACTTTCGGACCAGACGGTTACAGTTACAAAGTGCCAACGAACCAACTTCAGTACTAAGCCATAGAGTATTCAAAATTGTTTTAGTTAGCCAATAAGCAAATCTGTAATAAATCTTCTTTTTTGTAAGACTTTGTTTACTTGAATCATGAATGAGGCAATTCGGCCTCGTCAGAATCTGTGCTGTTGCGCACACGTCCAAAACCGCCGACTGCAGGCATTCTCGACGGCGACTGGGACAGTCTGTGGTTTGGCTTGCGACATAGAACGCGTCGAGCCAAAGTCAAGTTTGTTGGCTATCTAACACTGATTGAATCGGAAAGCGAAGATGAGATAATCGCGACATAACTCGTAATCCAGGAGAAATAGGCAGGTCAAGTGCGAACCAATCGCGGGCAATAGCCTACTTGGTTTGCGCATATAAATAATGCAGGTACATCAGCTGAAAACATATCTAGACACGGCACTGGATAGCACAAGAGAGACCAAAATGGGTCAATGTCGGACCTACTCAAGACTAGAAGTCATAAAGCTTTGATATCCGGCAGATGACATCATAAAGGTGATAATATGAAAAACCAAGGCAAGAATTATTGCCTGGTAATTGCGTCGATAAAAGAAAAAAACTGGTATCATCCTTAGTGACCGTTGGATCGCGGGATCATTTCTTCAGGTTTTGCCATATGATGTAACTAAAGATACATGTGGCAGATACTTAACCCGCAATTAGCTATCAATTGCACGGTCTTCCAAACTGGACTGTTTTTTCTAACCTTTTCCCAGTTTATTACCGTAGCATGATTAGGCACTTTATGCGGAAATTTCGGAAAGTCATCACTATCAATACTTTTTTCAAGGGCACTAATTACTAAAGTCCGCAATACCTTGAAATTTTTCAAATTCTAGTTAGATATTATGTACGAAATTACATCTATACTTACAGCTCAGACATTAAATAGTTTTCAAAAAAGTAAAAATTATTATTTATTATATAAGAGAGGTAAAAATTTATTGCGATGGAAGGTATTACATTAAAGAAAAACGATAAATTTAGAGGCAGCACTTGGTAAACTCTTATTTAAAACTTTTGTGCTTGTTGCTTACATCTCTACCATTGGCTTTACTCTATTGCAATTTATTAAAGTGTATATAAATATAATAAAGGAAATTTTTTTTATTTTTTATAAAAGATTCCCCAGTATATCTTTCATTACATACTTCAAGTTCGTCTAGAACTGATCAAAAATGTAGAAAACGTATAAGCTGCTTTTAGAATCTGAAATTAAAATATTTTGTTTAATATTTTAATTAAATTTAAACTTACCTTACTTCAGCAAATGTTTGATTAGCAAGAGGCACCAATTTTCCAGCTTTTATAAAAGGTTCTCTTTCTGTCCTCTGAAGAGTAAGTAAAATCATCACTTTAAGCAATTTTGAATGGTTATACCAATCACACTGATAAACATTAGAGCGTAACATTCGGACCTAAAAAAACGACGTTTTGGATTTTATATAAAATAATAAAATTTCATATTTTATATATTCTAACCTGTGTTGTAACAGTTTCGCCGAAAAAGCAGTAAATTCCCAACTGGAAAAATTGGAAAATCAATTTAACTATAATATACCAATAACTTATAGCATTAAATGGTAGTGCAGTTGACATATAAAAAGTTAATCCAATAATACTGGCGTTAAACAATAAATTACCAAGGCTGATTAAGTTGAATATGCCCTCAACACATTTAATTATCCTGGAAAAAAGTTTGTTTTGACAATTATACTTTCTTATAGTTTGGGAGATAAAAATGAAAACTTTTATAAATGTTTTTTGGGATTCCAAAATTACATAAAACGCCTAATTATAATATTTTAAAATATTTTGAATTAGTCAAACATGAAGATAATAATAAAATAGAATTCCTTTTATATAATTAAGACATAAAAACGAAGTAAAAGTAATAATGACTTTGTTCCAATTTTGAAACATACAAATAATATTTGAGATATGTTTTAGAACAAAATTTATTACGATGCAAACTACTCAAAATAAGCCAATGACACACGATTTGAGATTTTAATTAAATTAATGTTTTAGATATAATAGAAAAACACTTTGAAAACTTACTTTGTAGTTTCAATAAAATCCCCGATAACTCTAATCATTGCTTTTTCTCTCTTGTTAGCACTTATTTCGAGTTCGCGGTTATCCACAAACGTTTCCACAAAAAATGCAATAATGCTCTTAAGAAAGGCCGCAATTAGCATTATCATTCCACAAAACATCTAGTCATAAAAAAGCTTAAATCACACCTAATCTTAATTCATACCACTTAAAATGATTTACTATATCGCATGCCGTAACGCAGAAGAACATCAGGAGGATGATTACTACTTGGTAACAGTATAGTACTTCATAAATAGGGCTTTCATATAAATTCACATTTTGAATAGAACTTTTAACAGCAAAAGGTAAAACTCTAGTGCTTTCTGCTAAAGGTATGCAAACAAACGAGATCCCATTTATAACAGCCATTACCATTCCAATATTAGAAATGATGTTGTATAGTTTCAAGGCATGCTGTATATAACGCTGATCTTCAAACTTTCCCGAAAATTCGTGTAACCATTTCAAACAAAATTTTATATCGGCTACGTTATTCCACAGTGAGAAAAGTTTAGTCGTACAAAGAAATGTCGCAAATGCAAAAAGTAAAGTAAATTGAGAGTTCAGAAAATCGCCTTTGATCTTTAAATCAATAAATCCCGAAAATGTTGTAATGTTTAAGAAAACTCCACCTAATACAATAACAAAAATGCCAGTCACACTCTTTTTTGGTTGACTTAAATGATCACTATCCCCCCATATGCCGAAAATCTTGAATACTAAAACAGGCTTTCGAAAGAAAACAATAGACTGCCTATTTTTAGTTTCTTTCGCCTTCCTATGAAATACAAATGAAATTTAAGAATATTAAATATATGAGTAAATACAAGTCTTGCCTTACATCTTTTCAGCAAGAGGTGGTTACTTGATGCAACTTAAACTAATGCGTTAAAGGACAGCAAAAGTCTTATATACCAGCAAGTACACGTATGTGAAGCAGTGCGGAAAGCCATAGGGCGAAATTTCTAGGCCAAAGGATTAATTATCATGTCAACGTTAGAATTTTATAAATTCTGGAAGCCTTGAAGAAATCTGTGCGAATTCCCTTTGAACTCTTCAATTAAACATTTCAGAAACGACACATTTCAGTGACAAAATGGAATGCGAATTTATGAGTTCGTTATGACCTCCATGAATTGGAAACTCTTGAAATAAAATAAGAAACAATGCAATTTCATTTAGGTA